>JXSR01S015295.1:22571-36588 GCA_000969725.1 Ophiothrix spiculata | reverse complement strand
CTGCAATATCAGACATATCAGATTTTGCAAAAAGCTTTTTATGTGATTAGACAGGAAAATATTTCATACTTTTACTTTTATTGACATTTTTGTTGGACAAAAACACATTTTCATAGGTTTGTCTTTGAAAGTGCAAAACCAGAAAGTAAATATGGGTTCTTTCCATCACATTTTATGCTATACACTTATAAAATTGGATCGCGCACAACTCAAAACATGTGGCATTTTGCAATACAAAACAGCTCATGTCAAACCCTGTCAAAGACACCAATGTCAAAATATCAAAAAGATGCATTTTGGCGATTTTGAAGTTGATCAACTGGTTATGTTACCCAAAAATGACCTAGAGTCACCTATATTTAACTTGGAAGAAAATAAACTACTTCTTGGAATGCAAAACAATAACTAAGCTTAACAGATTTAATGAAAATAAGATAATTATAATTTGCTCTATTACCTGTCCTATAGAATGGCCATCCAAGGCAGACACACACTCAGGAATCTTCTTGTTGGATGTATTGCCATGTCCTAATCGACCATAGTCACCGTTACCAAATGTAAATAATTTGCCATCTGATGTAACTACTGCAGAATGTTTGAAACCACACGCCATCTGAAATTGAAATTCAATATTAAATGATGATGAAATAAATTAATTGCAAGTTTGTCAAAAGCTCACACTGTTTAATAATAGTCACTTAACATGTCAAAGGAATTACAAGTCGAGTAATACGAAAAGGAAAACTTTTCATCCTGCTAGACAAGCACAATTAATTGTATTTTATTTTGTAACTTGACAAGTTACAGTACATTTGTGCCACTAAGGCTTGGTGTCTAAAGACATTCGCTCGCCACAGTGACATTCGTTCACCCTATCAAGAAAACTTGGTTCCAATGGGAAGCAACATTCGCTTAACAAATTTCACAACATTCGCTACACTTCAGATTGAATTGGAGCTACGATCGCTCTGAATATTCTTGGGTTTGCTTATTCAATAATTATACCACTACAACATGCTCGAGTGACATTCGCTTTCATCGATTTAAACGATGTTAGCGCAGTGAGAGTGATATTCGCTCTTATTTTTGCGAAAAAGTCAGAGCGATTATCAAGAGCGAATGTCACTTGGCTGAGCGAATGTCTTTGGACGCCAAGCCTAAGCAACCAGGGGACATGTTTTGAGTGGGTTCTAAGCCTTAATTGTAACAATCTAGCTTGAAAAAGAGTCGCACAGCGTGGATATTCAGCATCAAGGAAACTTACAAGCATGATTTTTTAATCAAACATAAATTCTTATACTTGTGTTACAATACTTCTGTTTCCATTTTAGGTTATTAGATAGCGGTGTAGATATTCATGATTCGAAAAAGTTACACTCTTCCAAGACAACCAAAAACAAATACGGTATTAACAAAAATGTTGTTCTTAAAGTTTTGTTAACTCAATATGCAGCACCAAATTAAATATGCTGTAAAAGAGGAATATATATACTGGTTAGTGTTAGTGCTAAATGCTTGTAGACAATCATGCTATGCTCTTACAGATTGAAAATATTGCCCTGCTAAATTTGGTTGTTTTTTGAGGGGGGGGGGAGGGATGGGATGGGCACAGTTTTTGTTGTGTACTTACTGCAATAATTTCCTCTCCTTGCAATGCTTCAATCTGGCGAGGTCGTCTCTGCCTATCACTGTTTCCATGTCCTAGTTTGCCATAGTCTCCGTCACCCCAGCTAAATACTTCCCCACTCTCAGTCAGAGCCATTGAGTGTCCGTCTGAACCACAGGAGGTCACGAGTTGACTCACAACAAACCCTGCAATGGATCAATGCACTTCAGTAGACCTTTTCAAAATCCATTTGGAAATCTCCGGAACATTGATCACGTGGCCATTTTTTTAACCAATCACGTACAAGCTCATTAGTATGTACGATTTTGTCAACAAAATTTTCCGAAAATTCTCTTGCATTTCAGTGCAATAAAAGTGAAAAATAAATAGAACCAGACCCATATATTATTAGACACACTAATTCTGGCCGATGGTACCATAAGTTCACCGACACAAACAGTGAAATTTTCATTTAAAATCGGCTGATTAAGCTTAAGATGTCAAGTCACATGCAGGGCGATCACACTAAAAGTGACTCGTTAGTACTAACGCTAATTACAAGTTCGAATTCGTACGCAACCAGTTAAATGAGAACACACACTTAACATTCTGGTTAATGTGTTGAAGAGTCACTTTTTCTATCGGCAATTGCCGGAAAGTGTAAAATCAGCTTTGGAAATTCTCGGAAAGTCTTGTTTTGAAAAATTCTATTACATAAAGTAGTGATGATCTGACTAATTTGTCATGCTCACATTCTGCCGGGTCTTTACCTAGAACTTAAAATACCTAGATTGTTCTTTCTCTCACTTGAAGCTAAATGGTTTTTAAAAATTAATATGTGACCTGTCATATTAAAATACGGTACATGTTGCAACCTACATGTTTCTCATTTCATGAAAATAATAAATCTCATACTTGAAGATTAATATTAGTTTTTACTGACGACAAATAGTTTATAATGGCATCATGATGTGACATGTCAACACTGTACAAGATATCAATTGATATTTAATCACCCGTAACATGAATTCAATTTTAGGCATAGAATAACATAACATATCCGGGGCCACTCAAGTATAATGTTGCAGGCATAGCGTGACCATAGTTTTTCAAAACACCCCCTAAAGAGTGGAAGGTTCTGAAGCCAAAATATACCATTTTTTCCTATTCACACCCTAAATCAGGATTTTATTGATACTGTTTTCACACTAGAGTTTGAAAAAGTACCCTATTTTTTTAAACTTGCCCCAAAATTGCTGTTTTTGATACCCTAAAAGGTGTCACCTAATTCACCCTTCAGTCCTCAAAAACAACCCTTATTCACCTTTTTCTTGGTCACGCTATGCCTGCAACATTATATTTGAGTGCCAACCCCTAAGATTACACAAGGTCAAATGTGACACTATGAAAGGGATATAGACTGAAATGCTTTTTAGAATGTAAAAGTGTTTTCAGAGATGCATAATGTTAACATGCATTTATATTTTGCAAGTATAAGTTGCAGAAGGCAGCTATTCGATCAGAGTTTTGGTTTTCTTGTACTGTATTCAATTAATATTTCACATTTTGATATTTTTAAAAGGAAGAGCAATCAAATCTGTTTTGTGTTCTTCTTTAAAATAAAATATACATTTCTTCATTTCAAGAATTTCCACAACTTTTCAAAGACACATACTCTTTTCTATAGTTTTCAATGCCTTTAACCTAAAAAATTCAGAATTCAATGACTATCATGATTTTTCCTGCATTTATATAATCTAACAAAATGTCATTAAGTTATAAAAATAATGTAATTAACCTTGAAAAAATATCTCCAAGCTAGAATTACCTTGTAAAGCTGACACCACAGTAAGCGCTTGTAAATCATCCGAATTTCCTTGGCCCAGTCTTCCATAACTGCCTTCTCCACAAGCAGACACTGAACCATTGGGGTGTATCACAAACGTGCAGTTCTGTCCACATCTAACCTGCTGAGCTTGGGAGAAAGATGACGTCATAGTTGGAACCAGAGTGCCCCGTCCTGACTCGGCTAGTTGTCCATGTCTTCCACTGCCCCACAGGTAAACCTCACATTTCCCTCCCAATTGCCAGTCCTGAAATAACATTCAAGTCAAATAGAATTGACAAAAAATATATGATGAGTAGCATGAAAAGCTTATTACACCATATGTGATAAAACAGAATTCACACGACTTGTGTGTATGTTTTATACCAATGTCATTAAAAGAACAACGAAACATGTTGATGAACTCTCATATTGCAGGCATTGGGAAGGTGTTATGGCAACAATCTACAAAAGTGTACAGACATGAACATTAAAATGGGCTATTGTGCTCTGAAAATTTAGGAAAAACCACTATGTAAATTGTGTATATTATCTATATTTATGACCTAATAAACTGGGTACAGATTTCTCAAAAATGTGGCTATGACAGCACTATCAGAGTCACGGTCTTACCTTCATGTAAGATACTCATGAATTAGACTGCTTCAAAAGATTTTCGAAGTTAAATAATCAATACATGTATTAACGACAGATTTCATGCTATACTATTTTCAAATGAACCAGTTAGTCCTGGCTCTGCCATAGAGACCAGTATACATTTTGAAGGTAGTCATTTACCTACATATTATAAGGAGTTTACCTGGAATTTTCCACCCAGTAAAATCTTGGAATAGATATTATATTCTACTTAGTAGGGCTGGTATCGGCAAGCATTTGCATTGTCGATAAAGCCCTGAAATTGAGCGACCGACGTTGCGACACTGTCGATAATAACTTTTGTCAATGCAGCCAAGAGGATTGAAATTAAAACTTGTGGCACTATAGGTGATAAACCTCTGCTGAATTCCTCATTGTCACCCTCTTTAATTGAAATCAATGTGCCGATGCTGCGATGGAATGTTATATATATAATTGAAAATGTGATCAAAAAACTTATGCCAAGACGAGTAAAATGATAAGGGTAAATTTCATAACTATTATCCCCGAGTATTTACTTTACTTTACTTTACTTTACTTTACTTTACTTTACTTTACTTTACTTTACTTTACTTTACTTTACTTTTGTCGAGTTTGTCACCACATAAACAGGCTTGTCGACAACGGGTGAAATTGGTTTTGTCGACGACATTGTTGACAAAAGGCTTGGCGATACCAGCCTTACTACTTAGTAAAATATTTCAAAAAACCCTTAAAACAAAATGTTTACAGGTCTCTGTGGCAGGTCCTGCAAGTAAGTGTAACCCACCTCTGGTTGATGTGTTGCCCATGCCATGACCTGTGCATCCATGGTCAGATTCCATCCTCCTTTCACAATCTCCTCTTCTTCCTCTTCCTCCTCCTCCTCCCCAACAATCTGGTCCATATTTGGCACCACAAATTCCTCCGGGAATGGCTGCTGCTCTATGAGGGAGGTCGCCGATTTGATTGCTGTGCTGAATGAAGCCAGCCAAGTCCATTCTGGTAATATGTGAGTGGTTTGTGTCATAATGTGATGTAGAGGTGTTGGGGTAGAGAACAGGGCATAGTCTACGTGAAGTGCCACTGCCAGGGCTGCTAGACATTGCAGAAATCGGCTGTGTACAAGCTGCTCCCCACACAAGACATGTGTCTGCAAAAACGAGTTAAGCAAAAGTGGTTAAAGCAAGTTAATCAAAGTGGTAAAGGACACACACATGAAACAAAAATTAACATAAAAAATCTGAGATATCACAGTAACATAAAAATTTGAAAAATACCTATAATATGGTTGTCTTGCCATTTTTTTTTTTTTTTTAAATTGGGTCGGTCAGTTGGGATTTTTTTTTTCACTTTTCCCGAAGGACATTTCGACCTTTAAAATCCCTGATAAGAGGCATATGGTGACATACAAAGATCATTTTTCAGTTATTTCTTGCGTGACACTGAAGATTTTTTGATTTAACACACACACATTTATTGTGAGTTCTGTGCTAGAAACGGCATGGGTAATAGAAAAAAAAAAGCCGACCAGATTTTTGCCAAATTAACGGTCGATCAGAAAAGGGCAATACAACCAATTTTTTTCTTGGGGGGGAGCTAAGATGTTTGTTGACCTGTTGACTTTCATATACAAATACTGTTCCAACAGTAGCCTTCATGAAGCTACACAGCATTAACTAGATACTCCTGTGAAAACAAGCAATTCTTTTCTTACAATGTGACAAGTAGCAAGTCATGCCATATATGAATTGAACAAGGCTCCCATGAGGACAGCTTGCTGGTTCGTCAGCTCACTAGTCTGAAAGCTTGCTAGTCCAACGGCTCACTAGTCTGACAGTAAGCTCTCGTCAGTCCAAATTTTTAAAAAAGGCTCGCCAGTCTGAATTAAAGAAACAACTCACTAGTCCGAATCTTAAGATAGGCTATATCTAATTCAAATAAGTTCGCTAGTCTGAATTTTAATCCAAAATTTAAAAACATCTCGCTAGTCAAAATAGAAAAATTATGTGCAAATTTCTATTACCTTTTTCAAAACTTGGACTAGCGAGCACTTTGAGTCAAATCATTTGGAGTGTAACAATATCTACCAAAAACAAACCTAGACAGTCAAAAAACTCAATTGTCATGGGCGATAGGGGACATCTTATTAGTAAGATAGGGAGCATCCTGTTGATAGTATTGCTTTAATTTCTTGTTGACAAGCATGTGTCCCACATTAGCCTATCCAGATAATTAGCGTACAAATTGACTACCAACCTTTTCATATGAATACTGTTCCAACAACACTCTCGGTAGTCGTTCCAAGAATGCTCGCAAACATGGTACTTGATGCAATCCTGTGATGCCTCGTTTGACCAGCGCCATCCTGCAGGCAGCGTACACCCTGCGTTTGGCATACGTATCTTCTGTATAGTTGAGTAGTGTTAGATGTTTACTTTGGTTGTGGCATATGATGATGTTGGCGTCCCCAGCCCAGCATAGATCCTGTACTGCTTTGTCATCCTGGTGTGTCTGCAGTATAATACCCTCCTGGTATAGAGCATAAGAGGTGAAATTACAAGTGAATAAATTATCATCTGCACCAAAAACACTTATACATTAGTGTCAAGTTCCATCAAGGCAAAATTCACAAACAGTACAATTCATCTTAAACCGTCAAAGTAATTTTGAAATAGACCAACGCGCCTATTGTTCATGGCAGTAATTCTTGAATGCATATTGAGTCATGAGCGTAAACGCAGAAAGTAACCACCTTTAAATGTTGCTTGCGTGTGAGATTATTGCATGAATGCAATCTACATGTTCACAATTTAAGTCTAGAAACTTCTCTACACATGTGACAATTCACAGAACAAAGAGTCTGACATCTTGTGCTATGTGTTTAGGGTTATTCTCAAGTAATGCCCAGCCCATGGAAAAAATCTTAAATCAAATCATTCATGAAATCAAAAATTGGTAGATATAAGAAATGAAGTATTTTCAAAATAAAATAAAATTTGAGTTAAACTTTTAGTCAAATTATGTTATTTGGTTACATTTGGGCATAAATTAGGCTTCTAATATGAGACTCAATTTCAGTAGTAGTCGCTTAGACAGGAAATAAGCTCCTGTCATAACCAACCATTCTGAAATCATGAGATATTTCCATGTTGAAAACAATATATAGTTAACGCCGCTTAATTGGGACATCTTGGGAGTAGCAAAAATGTCCCCATTAAGCGAAATAGAGAAATCAGCATGAATGAGATGTTGTTCGGGATCAAAAACGGTGAAATATACACCGATTCATGTTTGGTAACAGTTCATCATGAGCACACAAACAGTGCACCCGAGTGAAACAAATGAACAGGCCTTCTGAATGGCTTAGATTTTTTGTGGAACTTTTCAACAGAATTTGGGATTGTGATTTTGCAAATCTTATGCACATATTTAACTTTATTATCATGATTTTTCAGGAAATTCAATGCATTTTGCCAAAAATGATCCCATTTATCAGCAGGAATGTCCAGAGTAACAGGTCATACGTTTGACACATAAAGAAACAGTTTCCTGTCATAAGATGTAAATTATCCAAAAAATTAGCAGAATCAACTGTACATATATTTCCTAATATAATAATTGCCTAGGGAACTTACATGTAATCCCCACAAGTTGACCAGACTTTGCCCACATCCCGTTGCTAAGAAGAGTCCCGATGGACTGAATGCCAGATGAGTGACAGCCTCATGGTGACCACGCAGAACCACATGCTCCTTGGCTTTGCCATAGTAGTCAACCTTTGTATGCTCCTGTAGCAACAAAATTCACACCAGAATTGCCAGAATTTGCCATTGAGTGCAAGAAAGTTGTATCTGCAATGGCTGCCTTTAAGTTATATTTATTTGACACCAGAGGGTAATTTAAGACCTTCCCACAAATTGCACAATACATAATAACAACTCAGTGAGCATGAATAAACTAATGGAATGTTCAGGAAGGTCAAATTACTAACTGCTGGCAGCTATTGCATATACGACTTTCTTGCACTCACACAACGATTATTGTTGTCTAAATTAACCCTAACCCATCTCAGTCCAACTAAATCCAACAATTAAAAAATCAAGAAATTAGCTCAAGTGTAGATATGTCATAGACGAGGATACATACGGGCACAAAATGGCTGCCATAGCAGGCTATACTTGTTGGCTTGCCATAGGTGGACATTAGGTCGGGATAGGTTTCGAATCCTAGGGGAAATGGGAAATTTTTGTATGACGTATTCGGACTTAGGGCTATTTCTGAAACAAATGTGTCCAATGTATGTGTGTGCAATACCAACATTAATGTATGCATTGTCTACACTAGTGCTATAAAACAAACGAAAGTGCAACTTTACTAGCAAATTGATAACAACCATTTAGTTCTATTTTGAGCATTGTATGTTATCATGCTAGCTGTTTATGTGCACTTAAACATTTTTTTCAGGAATCATTTAAAAACTGTATCCATCATTATATTTAAAAACTGCTTTTCAAACAGCATCTATGAGTGTGCCAATCATGCAGGTGATGCACATCATCAATACTGAGGGCTTATGAGTCACAGGCTCTCTATATATATGTATTTGAACAATGTTGAGAACACAATAGCTCAATTCTTGATGGTTGTTTCAAGATGAATGCATATACAACCTTGTGGTTCTAAATCCCTTGTTATTATCAGATTATTCTCCAAAAGCCTTTTTCAGGGCACGGATAAAATGACATGTTATCCGTGCCCTGAAAAAGGCTTTTGCAGGGCACGGATAAAATGACATGTTATTCTATGTAAGAATTTTGCTAGAGTATTATAAATCTGTGTGGAGCTTATACTACCAGTCAACTCTCACTCACTAGTTGCTGGCCCTAGAGCTCCTGACTCCAAACTCAACACATAGAGAGAGGGTCTTTACTATAGCACAGCCTCACAGATGCCCAAGTCACATGTATGCAAGAAGCATTGACAATTGGGCAAAACGTGATGTTCCAATACATGATTGGAACACTGTGCAAAATGATCCAATAAACCAAGTTTCAATTTGAAAAATGCACCAATCAACTTAATGTACTGATATTTAGGATGACTAATGCAGCGGCGGATTTAAGGCAAAGGGCCCTGTCAGCAACTTAAGATGGGGGCCCTTTTTAAAACAAAAAAAATGATCGGAGGAAAATATGGACTTATTTGTTGTGCACGCGGCGCGCGAAAAAACCCAGTAAATCATCACATTTCACCTAACAATTGCTTAAATATCTTGAAATTTGTGGCAAAAATGGCCAATTTTAAGTAATTGATATATTATCTTGAATTTCGCGCGTAGCGCGCAAAAATTGTGCCATTTTGGAAAAATGGGAAAATTTTGTGAAATCTGTATCAGTAAATAAGAGAAGGCGGACAATTCGAAGCGCAATTAAGGTTTGTGACTGGGAAAAATGCCCCCATGGCGTTGCCCTGGTTCCTAACTGGTAAAATTTACCCTTACGAAACTTTTTCTTGGGTCCAATATCACAATATCTTAGGGGGAAAGTTGTCACGGTGGGCCCGAGCAGAAAGTGTGGGCCCAGTGTTCTGCTCGGGCCCATGGTGTTGCACGAACACTGGGTTTTCTATGAATCTTGGTGAGTTTCTGTGGAAGTATTTTTCCCTTCCTTTTTAAAAATATTTTTGGGGCCTTAAAGCAATATTTTAAGGGCGTCAGCAGCTGGTGACTTTGCTGATTCTTAAATTCGCCACGGGTAAGGGCCTCCTTGGATTTCAAAACTCACATAGACCCCATATTCGTGTACAAAATTTAGGATATCCCCATGCTTATAAAACTTGTTTGTATGGGGCCCTGTGGGGCCCATGGAGTGTACTTCACAGGCCCTTGGTGTGAAAGAACGTTGGTTTCTCTATAAAATTATGAAAACAAACTCTGTGACCGATATTTGGGTTTTTTTTCCTCTTTCCTTTTCTTTCTCTTTCTTTTTCTTCCTTCTTTTCTTTCTTTTCTTTTCCTTCCTTTTTCTTTTTGGGGGGCCCCTAAGGGTAATTTTTTAGGGGGGCCTGGTCAGCAATTGCTGACTTTGCTGACTGTTAAATCCGCCACTGGACTAATGGCCAAATCTTACGCATGATTATATGACAACTATGACTCTAGAAATTAGCCACTTGTCCAACACCTTTCTACCCATCTCTTACCAATTCTTCCTGCCATGTGTCAGCTGTGAGTGTTCTTAGAGGTGTCTTTACGTCTGAGCTAATCTGTGGTACTGTCCAAACATGAACACTTCCATTTGCACACCCACTGGACAAAATAGAAAGAGAGAATAAAAAGTAGAGAAGCTTATTGTTCAGCTTTGAATGTAACTTAAAATTTAACATGACAACAGTGAAGCAAGCCATGTAAGATAACTGTTAACTGTTTTTTGTTTGTACGTTTTTTGACAGGCCACGCTCTCTACATTTTTTTCTAAAAACATGGCACACACAGAGAGGACACACGGTTTAAGTACGTTGTGCACATGACACGCCTGACCGTGAGTGGCTGCAAGCATCATACGTGTAACGTACAAACTCCTTGCGACTACCACATTATTATAAGGAAAACGTACTTACAAGTACGATACACGCACAGTGTCCACACATGTTACGTGCATCGTCCGCAAGGCAAATGGCCTTAGAAAAATGGCAAAAAATGCATGTTGTCGGTACCGAGCACAAACGGATCGTACTGATGTTTAATCAGTAGCCTGCACGCAGAAAAAGTTCCTCATGCACTAAAACTGCTACGTTGTTCTGCATGCTCTAAAATTTGTACGATATCGGTACCTGCAACATATGGCACGCACAATTTTGCCTACGTTTTTGAATGACGACAGCATGTACGTGTGCACGTACAACAGGTTGTGACCACCGCTTACATGATGGATAAACAACAAGATTGTCATGAAAACAACAAAAAGAGCAAGGGTAAAATTGACTTCCACAGCTAAAATGAGCCTCAGGTTGCTTTCACTGTTGAGGTAGAAGACACCTAAAGGATGGTTTACTGTCTCCTATATACACATCGCAACAGCTCATTGAACGTGAATTGACCAATGGAATGTTCACCAAGGTCGCTTTATCTCTGTATATATTTGTGTCCTAAAATGTTGAATTTCCTACCAAATCAAAGTGTATTTCTGGTATGAAACTGTTTGTCCAAGTGATATTTGTTTGTACTGATATCAACCTTGGATTATCCCCTCTTTCGAGGTCCTTTTGACGTAATTCAGACTTGAACACACTATTAATTAGTCAATAACTAGATTTGTATCAGGTGTTTTATCATTGAATGCTTTGGCAATTGATTCTGTCAGTGAGTAGTTTACAGCTGTGGAAATAGCACTGTGAATGGAATTTTTTGGAAGTACTTTTAAGGCTCTTTGAGGACACCAATGAGAGTAGGTAACATACGACTCCTTTAGTTTGTGTCAACAAAGATCTGTTCCGACGCAGCTTCGGTAAAACCCGAACACCCCCAATTTTGCCTCCATGCCGGAATAAAAATGGCGGCGTGCCTTGTATCTCCCCGACAAATTCATCATAAACACAATAAAAAACATTTGACTTACACAGCTAACATGAGCCTTGGGCTACTCCACTGACCAGGCAGGGGACACCAGTGGACGCAGGTAGCGTATGACGACTGCTTTAGTACGTGGACAACCACCCAGTTGTTTGACTGCTGACTCCACAGTTTGACACACTCATCATGAGCTGACGTGACTAAGACATGCCCAGTGGGATCCCATTCAACATTATTAATGGCAGTCTGCAAAATATAGGACAAAGAAAATCAGTTGTAATTCAAAGCTTGAGAATTATATATAACAAATATGGAGCTAGCTGCAGAAAAATGGCACCTTATAAAGGTATAAAAGAGAGATACCGGATGAATAAGAATGAAAAAAAAAAGGAGACCAAAATTAAAAATAAGAAATTATTAATCTTTTTTTTTTTTTTGAACTTACATATATACAAGAAATTATTAATGACAAAATATCAAAATGGTGAAATCTGCTAAACCAAAATGATGGCTGGCGTAATACTCGCTATAGTAAACTCAAAGGTTTTATCTGCCCTAAGGTTTATTTAAATTTTTTCACTCCTGATTTTTTTTGTTCACAATCGGTCCTATTTGGACGGCGACCTCACTTTATGATAGCTTACGATAATTGTAGAGCGCAAGGATTGTTCTCTTTGCTAATATAAATAATGGCGCTAGATAGCTCTTCGTTTTAATTGCTTGCTGGTGAACTTTCGACTAATTTGAGCTTGAAGGTTTTTTTAAAAGCTATTTGAAAAAAATTACATTGAAAAAGCAATCCAAGCCAATCGTGCAAGCTTTTGCGAGCCAGCGGCTTCTTGGAGTGAAAAAGTTAGTTCTAACTGCTGTAGCTTGTTGTTAAGCTACTTCAGACATATGCACTCATGTATGTATTAGCAGTGTGGGATTGGTTCATTTTTACTATTTACTATCACTCTAAACATATTAACATTAGACGTTATGTATAATTGAGGGCTGCTCTGGCAAAATGACAGGAAAGTCGCAAATTTCAAAATTGAGTTTATGGCGTATTTTAATTCTCTTTTATCTCAGCTTTCGAATGATATATAATATGTCACACTTTCTTTCTCCATTCTTCATTTAGAGATCGAAATCCAAAACAGTCCAGCAAATTTAGAATACAAATTCTAAATTCTACATTACCCTATTTAGAATACAAATAAACATCAATAAGCTATAACAAGATATGGAACTGTTTTGTACAAACTTAATATGTGTCACAGAAATGTTAAAATCATTGATAACAAGGTACTAGGTACTTATTCCAGCCACTGTTGCCTACCTTGTGTGCATCAATAGCTTTGTACGGGTCTGGGTCAAAGGAATCTCTGCTACACAGCCACACTATGCCATCTGTGTAACCCACTGCAAACCTGTAATCCTCATCATACCAGCTCAGGCATGTAATTGCAACAGCTGTAGCACAAAATACAGTATACAGTGATTGGAAGTTTACGGGATGAAATTATTGGAAATATCATATCGGCTATTCTCATGAAAATGACTTTATCTCATATATGTATTTTGTTTTGGAACTGGTGGTTGGTCTTGTGTGATAGTTTTGTTCAGTGTTCAGTATTTTTCTTTTTTTTGTTTGCCTTAATAAGGGTTAATCGTGATCAGGCCTTACTGGCCTTTTGAATACTCCTTCATATAGCTGTCAAGAAGTATAAAACCAACAGACAGAGTGGATTTGGTCGCAAGCCTGATGAAGTCAACTGCTAGTTGATGAAACGTTACTAATTGTGAGTACAACAACTTTCTCACTTTAATTTTCATTGGATTTGTCATAATGAATTTTTCTACTATTTATACCAACAATCCAGATGAACCTATTCAAAGACTTAATGTTGCTCTTGTTTCATTGCTTTTATTTTTTATGTTGTTTGTATATATCATAGTTTTATTATATGGAAATAAAGTTGATTCTGATTCCGATTCTGTGTATACTACATTATCCATGTAGTATTAAGAACACAGTGAACTTTAACCATAAACTTTTTGAGTAACTAAAAGGCTAACATTTGTAAATCACAACATCAAATATGTTTGGTCCAAAATCTAATGTGTCCGTTTTAAGCATGTATTTTATGTTACCGCCAAATTAAATATATGCAAGTGTCTAGATTACTTTTATGTAAGGGGGGCATGGCCAAGCGGTTAGAGCACGGGTTTTGTAATACAGAGGTTGTGGGCTCGAGCCCACAGCGCAACTGTTTTCATCTCCTCAGAATGTATATAAGTTTTATAGTCCCCATCCCTAACTCGTTCGGCATCCCTAACTAGTTCAACGGGGACAAAAATGAACAAGAGGGAGAGTAATCCTACATCTTAGTTG
>JXSR01S015294.1:17307-33456 GCA_000969725.1 Ophiothrix spiculata | reverse complement strand
AAATAAGAGAAAAGAAATTGTTTTGCAGGCCACTGTTACAGAAGCAAGCAAGCTCCTGTATCAGAATTGGTGCATTTGGGAATCCTAAACATGGGCAAAGAAAACCAGGCAGACCACTCCTCACATGTACAGATGTTCGGAAGGATACTGGTTTGAAAGGACCAGAAATTGAAACAGACATGGGTGAGAGGAATCTTTGGAGGGCCATTGTGGTTCGAGGACACCACTCGCCATGTAAGCATTAGTAAGTTGCACATGTACACGTTGGCGTCACCAACAGGCTTGCACCAGCATTTGAGAAGTTATTGGCATACATTTGACGGTTCAGGTTTCCTCTTGTGCGCTTCTCCCAACCCCATTCACTTGGATCTGGCAGTTCAGATGCACGAAGCAATGCTTTTCCCCAGACATATCCAGCTTGGTACACAGCTCGCTTTGCATGCTAAAGAGCTGAATATGTAGGTGGTATAAGGTCAATGGATCTCTCTTCTTAGTGAACAATAATATTCTTTTCGATTGTACTTGTCTTATCATAAAATAATCATGATCACATATTTTTCAAGTGTTGGCATTTGATTGTTTAATGTCTCTTGTGTCACAGATTTTCCTAATGCTACAAATGTTCGTACAACTTCTGGATAAATTATCATGGTGTCCCAAGCTGTTTTCTTTCCTTTTTGTAGGAAGGAGGATGTTTATTCACAACAAGTGAAAGCATAAAGCATAAGTAGTGACTGGGCCTTTTCTGTACCCAGTGAATTTTCTAGTATGGGTATGGGTTTTCTGGTATGGGCTGTTTCCTGTTCCAAATGCCACCCATAAATAATTCACCAAGGTTCATCTTGGAAAAGAGCGCCATTAATAACATAGTATGTCTGTATCCACCATACGAATCATCACTCTTTTATATCCACACATAGAAGCGTCTGCAACATGCAACAACAGGCTTGTGTTGGCTTCTTCATGTAAACATGGTTGTTAGGTCTCTGTGTCTTCTCTGTCTGAATTACATAGCACCAATTTGCCAATTGTAGAGTACACCTCTTGTTGATCACTTTTGATTGAGGTAGGTTTTTTTTTCAGCAAGGAAGGCAAACAGTTCTGTTTTGTTTTCATCTACTCGTAGAAATTCAGCCAAGTTGCCAGGAATCTTGACATTTGGCCCAACACGTCTACTTTCTCACTTTCCCCCGATGTTGTCTTGTCATTGACCTCAAACTTTCAGCAAGATATTCATCCCAAATTACATCCATTCTCTTTGTATTCCGTAACTGGGACTCAATGAATGGTAAGTAAACATTTCGGCATACTCGAGGAACGTTTTAGCAGCTCCTGGTTTCAAGATGTTGACAAATTAATGCACCGTCGATAAGTTTGTCATCACCTTTATGTTTAGGGCAGTCTCTGACTGATTCAGGGCATTGTTTTTCAAGACATTCTGCTAGGTCAGCTTTAGTTCCTGTGCGTAAGACCCAAATTAGAGAGTGAAAGTGGGCAGCCTTGATTCTTGTGGGAGAAGAAATCATCAATGTTTCCATCTCGTACATGGCAAGATTTATATGGTCGAGAGAAAAGAGAGCAAGTTAACTTTGAATAAGTGACAGGACTTGTTGTTTCTCATTTGATGCAGTCTTGGTTGTGGGCAGCTAAAGAGAGGCAACTTGTTTCTTTTCACTGGACTGAAGCAGTTGGTGAGATCAAATGTTTCACACTAAATTGTATTTTTTGATTGGTATTACAGGGGCCATTTAAGATATAGCTCAGCCATACTGTATTGCCAGTAGTTCTTCTCTTTCACATATGTTCAAAAATGAACATTTCAAGCTTATCTAAATTCAGAACAGACTTATTGCTTGTTTATTCTATGTTCACTATGGCAGCCATTTTGAATTTGGCGGCCATGCTTGAATTATTTAAAACAGTCATAACAATTCATGTTAGAAAAAATAAATATTGAAATATAAATTTAAGGCCAAATAGTTGCTCTTTTATGCTTCCATACCTAAAAGTCCTTATTATATTTTTTTCCAATTTTGGCGGCCATTTTGGATTTGGCGGCCATATTGGAAAAAATGACAACACTTATAACCCTATGCATGATAGAAAATATGAATGTTGCAATATTGATATATAAATTTAAAGCCAAATAGTGGCTGTATTATGCTTCCATAAAACAAAATCTGATTTTTTTTTTTACAAAAATTGACATTTTGGCGGCCATTTTGGATTTGGCGACCATGTTGGAAAAATTATTTTTGGGTCTATATCCAGAATTGTTTAGTAAGTCATTCTCTATATTTGTGCCAAATTTCATACTTGTACCCCAATTTGAACATAGGTTTCACCAATCTGCACCACTATTCAACAAAACACATTATTCGATTGCAATGACAAAGTCAACATAAATCATACCTCATCGGGTCCTTACTAGCAGTATGAAAGAGTGAATTTGGGATTTTAAGTACACGCACGACAATGAATTTTTACTCTGTTTTAATAAAACATAATGAATAACCATACTTTTAATACATTAGGTTACATATATGGTCATCTGAACAAAAAAAACATACTCAATGACATAAAAACATACTCGAGTATTCTGTATCAATTCCCATACAAAATATGGGAAAAACATACTAGTTGGCAGCTCTGTAATTGTAATAAATGTTTATGTCACACTTGGTTCTACAATCCACACTCAAATTTCATTCACTTGACTTCATACGATATATCGACCACTACTCCACCTGCCGTTAAATGTCATTCATCATTGACCCAATTTCCCCTGGAATCATCAATTACCTCTAATATCCTGGATGAGACAGATTTGTACTTGAACTGGGCGGAAATCTTTTTTTATATTAATATATTAATATTAATCTACTGTATATGTGTATCATAAAGCTTTCTTACATGTGTGATACTTGTCAGAGAAGAATATTACCATTCCAACTTATTTTTTAAGGGGTAGACAACTTGTTGCATGTAAAAAAAAGTCTCAAGTTCAAATGGATAAAAGGATCAAATTGATTTTTGTAAAGCCCTTGACACTAACAAGTTCATTTGTTTATTTGAAGCTTTTGCAAAGGAAACACCTCTGTAAAAAATTATACTGCAACAGCTTTAAAGTTAATGTTCAGACACTTAAAAGCAATAATTTATAAATCAAGGAAACTTTACTATTGCAATTAACAGTTACTTAGGTATTCAAACACGCTACAGAGTTGGTCATCGCCAATCAACAATGATGCATCCATGCGTATGCGGATTTTTATCACGCACGGGTTGCTTAAGCCAACTGAGTATGATAAAAATATGCCGACGCATTGGATGTAGAGTTGTTGATTGGTGATGGGGGGGGGGGGTAAATTTCAAAGTTGGTCAACTCTTGTTCAAAACCATGCCAATGTGTTCCTCTCTTTACAAGGATGCAGAAAAGTATAGTTTTACCCAGCTCCGATGTTTGGTTCTTGAGTTATATCCAAAAATGTGAAAAGGTCATTCAGGGGTCACACGTTTAGCCCTATGGGACTCCGAAATTTCAAAAGTGTCCGATTTTGTTGAAAATGGTCTTAAAATGTTCCTCGTGCAAAACTGTCTACACAAAGTAATAGTTTCAACACTCTCTGATCAATCGTTGCTATGGTATCAAGCCAAACATACTCAACACTCATTATCAGTACTTGCCATCAGTGTCCACTAAACAGGTTTGGCCTGTTACCGTAGCAAGGAATGATCAGATACACTCGAAACTATTACTTTTGCACAAGGAATATTTTGGGACTATTTCCAGCAAAATTGGGCACTTTTGAAAATGTTGACTCCCATAGGGCTAAACGTGTGGCCCCTGAATGGCCTTTTTACATTTTTGGATATAACTCAAGAACCGAACATCAGAGACAGGTAAAACTATACTTTTTCTGAAATTTGCCCCCCTGTAATGGCAACCATTTTGATTTTTGCGTTTCCTGAAAACCCTCAAGGGTAGATTTTTGGCACTCATCGGATTTAAAACAGCACCTTCAAATTGACTAGAATCCATCATAAAACATTGTATATGTAAGAAAACAAAGTCCCTCTGAACTCCAAATGGAGCCTAGCTTGGATTACAATGCTCCAAACGAGGAGGTTAAAATATACCTTAAACATTTTGGTCATGCAAAAATTCACTGTGGGTCTAATATGTGATGGCTCACCACGAAAGGGGGACTTTGCAGATGATATTAATTTTGATTTTATCATTTCATCTGTTATGGCATTTTCTAAGCTTTAAAATGACACCTTACGTGTTGAAATTGGTCACGGCAATCAAATTTTACAACAGAAAATCTGCTGGAAATTTGTATTATTTTCTTTATTTTTTGCTGTCTATTTTCAACAGTTTCTCAAAAAGTGTTCTGTTGCAAAGTCCCCCTTTTCGGGGTGAGTCATCAAATATGATTAAGACTATACAGAAACCTAATGCATACTGTTATGTCATAACATTATGCAACTAATGCTCAAGTCATTCAACTTGTGCATGCCTTTCATAATAACCACAGCACAGGTGCGACAGCTGCCTCCAACTCCAGCCTGATGATAAAACTGATCTAAGACACTATCATCATTTATTTGATTGGATAAATATCTTAAAGAAGTATCAAAAGTTTAATTTGAAGTTAAATTAAAGAGAACTTGTGTACCCTCATTCATTTAATTTAAAGGGATTTTGATGGAATTTGCTACAGTTATGTTGCTTTAAAAATATCGCCACATCTCCTTCATTCACAGCGAGTCATGTTACCTTATCTGCATTGCATAAAGCCTACACACATTTGACACCTCCGCCAAGGGGAGGATACAAGAGATACTTTATTACTCAATGTATCTGAACTAATAAATGCAACATTAGATAATAATAATGATATTCATTTAATATTCAGGGTGTGAGAGTTCAGCTTTTAAGCTGATTTCTGCTTTTTTATGCCTTCAAAAAAGTCATAATTTCAGCTTTTTCTTTCATTTTCAGCATGTTTTGAGCATTTTGTCACTATTTTCAGCTCTTTTCAGCTTTTTTTATCACCTGACTCTCACACTCCTGAATATTGTTTGTCTCGTTTGCATTTCTCATTGTTGCAATGTTTTTATTTCTATGTCTAATTTTATTTCTAAATATGTCTAATTTCATGTTTTTACTTCTGGAGTTCAACTTTCCAAACAAAATGCAGTCTCTGCAATTTCAACACTCAGTGCTTATAGTGGTTCTTTCTAGACTCCTATAATAGATGACAATCAGAATACTATCAGACAGAAGTCCCAGAATAAAATGAGATAAGTGGACAAATTGATCTACTTACTTAGTTTTGATAAAATAAACTGTGCGAAAAAGGAAGTGAAGATTATACCACTTAGGACCAAATGGATGAACAAACGAAATAAATATAGATGCGTTATTATGTCTACATTTTAAGTTGACGTACTGTGAATATATTTGTGTTGTTGGTTTTTTTTCTTCTGGTTTTGTGCAAGCTATAGCTTATGCAATTTAATAAACTTTAACAAGGTCTGAAATCTCAGGTTAAAACAATTCCATTTAAATGCTATATTGTATTGAACTACCTATTTGATAATCTGAATGGAAAATTGAAACATTTTAAAAACAGGGGTGTGAGAGCCAGGTGATAAAGGAAGCTGAAAAGAGCTGAAAATAGTGACAAAATGTTCAAAACGGGCTGAAAATGAAAGAAAAAGCTGAAATTATGACTCTTTGAAGGCATAAAAAAGCTGAAATCAGCCTAAAAGCTGAACTCTCACACCCTGTAAAAATTTGGAGGTCAAATTTTTAATTTTTTGTTGTGAATGGACCAACGTACAGACCCACCTCTGGTGCCCCTTGGCTTAAGCCCCTTTGAGATTTATGTAATGAAATTTTGAATCTTCTAAGTAAGTAGAGATTCTCTTAATGAATTATCAGTATTGCACATAATTGACGCTTGTGCATGCTTGGAAGTCTGGAACATGATATAGTGCAATGAGCAGCTTGGTTGAGCTCTCACTAATTCGACCAATTCAGATTAGCAAAAGAGGTGCTTGCGCCAAATCACTAGCAGAGGCTAACAATGGGCTAAATATGATCTTTCTAACACATTTTCAAAAAAAATTTGCTCCAGACTTCCAAACATAAGCGTCAATTACATGCCATACTGCCTGCCTTAGTTGGAACACATGCCCGGGAACCCCACATGCCCACATACATTGCAGATGAGTGCATCTTTTAAAACTTTTTGCCCGCTTTGGATAGGCAGGGTAATATTCATTCTCATTATTGTCATTTATGGTGTCTTGGAAACTACAACTAGGCTGCTATCGCCCGCTCAATGTCATATCCAGGCACTTCGCGGTCAATAATTTCCAATAATCAAACTTCCACTTCAAATAACTACAGATCTAACATTCATTTTCAGTGGTCATCTTACACCCAGGGGGCCACTCAATATAAAGCTGCAGGAATAGCGTGACCAAGAACAAGGTGAATTAGGGTTGTTTTGAGGACAAAAGGTTGTGTCAGGTGACACCTTTTAGGGTATCAAAAACAGCAGTTTTAGCTCATTTTCAAGAAATAGGGTACTTTTTCAAACCCTAGTGTTAAAACAGTACAGGTAAATTCCCGATTTAGGGTGTGAATGGGTGAAAAAGGGTATATTTTGGCTTCAGAAACAATCACCCTTTAGAGGGTGTTTTGAAAATCTGTGGTCACGCTATGCCTGCAACATTATACTTGAGTGACCCCCCCCCCCCCCCCTGGATGTTACATGTCTCCAAATTGCCTTATATGACCTCCCCGGGTACAAGACGGGTTCAGTTAATGACTAAAGCATGCTTACAACATTCAGTTTCAAGTTATGTAAGCATTTACAATTTAAAATTTTAATACAGCATACACCATTTGTCTTCTTTTTTAGACAGCCTAGAAGATGTAACAAATTATTGTCACCTTTGATTTATGACAACTTTCATTTTTCACTTTCACAATAAAGTAGACTAAAAATATATAAATTAAGTGTACTATATATTGGAATTTTTAAAGGAGCATGGTCTGATTTCAGAAATTTAGTCTTCATGTGAAAGATGACCACTAAGGGCACAGTTAGCCCCTCATTTTCGGAAATATGTCATGCTTTGAAGAAGATGATGGTTATGTCAGTTTTGGACCAAAATGTATGATTTTGGACCAAAGGTCCAAAAACCCTCGTTCTTGGCCCAATATATTTCTAAACAACTTAACTAAATTGTGCAAAAATAAAAGTTGGACCTCTTTTACTTATTAGAATCTAGAAACACATGTCTAGGAATGCATTTATCAAATTTTTCATTTTTGACTTACTTTTTGATATATTGCCAAAGTTAGGTCCAAAAAAGGCTAACAATTACACACAAAAAAAATAATTTTGGGCATATTTTTGGCAATATTTCAAAAAGTCAAAAATCCTAATTTTATTTTTGCACAAGTTTGTTAAGTTGTTTACAAATATATTGGGTCAAGAACAAGGGTTTTTGGACCTTTGGTCCAATTATACATTTTGGTTTAAAACTGATCTAACCATATCTTCTACATGCAAATCCACATCTAGAAATGTTTACTTTTATACGGATTTAATTATTGGTTGCTGAGTTACAAAGCATAAAATAATTCTGGAAATGAGGGGTTAAACTGTGCCCTTAGAGGTTTAAGTTTCAAATTACAGCTAATTTAGTCATCGATTTGATATTATGGGCAATTTAGTATTCCAGAGTGCCTATACGTTACCGTGTAAATCAATTATGGTTACAATAATATGATACATTTTAACATACATCTCCCAAATGGAAAATAACTCAGCTGTGAAATTTAACATAGATTATAGGGAAAAAAATGAACAACATTTTGGCATCAAAATCTTAAAAAGCTTGAAAAATGTTGAAGCAATTAGACCAAGCTCCTTTTTATACACAACAACGACATACCACTGGCCCATGTGTCAAAATAAGAAATCTTTAACAAGTTGTTGTATGTCAATTGTTACAGACATGTCAAATGATAAGTCCTGGTTTATCTTTTTAATCCATCTGATAATTGGGAATAAGCCATGAAATTAATTATAATTGATGATAAGACACCTGTAGTTTTCTATGCGTCCACATAAAACATCGAATGAAAGACGTCATATGACCAGCTTTAGACCAATCATAGTGTATTTTTAAATGTGCATTTAAAGTCGTGAGTGTAACAGGGTTAGTACACTTTTTCATTTACAAAATTCAAGGACTTTTCCAAGAACAATTCAAGGACTTTTATCGGCGGCCGGCGGAATATGTATCAACAAAATACATTTGCTTTCGCCCATTCATGGATAAAAATAATTGCAAGGTAAATTCTTTTGTTTATTTTTAATATTTCTGACATTCAACAATTCCAGGACTTTCAAGGACTGTTTTTGATAAAGTCAGCTTTTCAAGGACTTTCAAGGCCTGGAAAATGCAAAATAAAATTTAAGGACTTTAAGGACCCGTACTAACCCTGTGTAAACACAAACTATCGCTACCTTGAGAATGTACACTCAGTAGACTACTGCATGAACACTATCATTGACAAATTCACAAAATAAAACCACAAATAGTAGTGGCTTTGTGGAAATTCAGGCAGGTCTATATTCATGAATGTATAGGAAGAGTCAAATAACTATGCACTAGTTGTTAGATTTATGGAATCTTCTGAAAGGTTTGCACGATTTTACACAAGCACTAAAGTTATTTTCTTTTTCTTGATAGGCGCAGTGTTCTGGACGGCTCCTGAAGACGGGATATTACCGTTAATCAACAGTTTGTGTGCATATAGGAGGGGTCATAATGACTATGCAATGGTTAAAAGATTTATGGAATCTTCTGCAAGAGTTTCATGTTTTTTTTAACTCATGTACTACAAATTACAATATAATACCTTTGTCAGTTTCTGCTTTCTTTTTCTTGATAGGTGCAGTGGTCTGGACGGCTCCTGAAGACGGGAGATTACCGTTAGTCAACGGTTTATTGCTATTGGTTGAGGTATCAGCAAAGCTGCCAAAGGGTAATACTGTTGAGCTGAAGATTTAAAAAATTGGGTGAAAAATCATTTACAAAATATCTTGTTCCTGAATTTGTCCTACAATAACCTTTTATTATATACTGACGACTATTTACAGGTCTAAAAGACTATCTACAAGTTTGAAAGACAATTACTGGCTCTGAAAGACTATTTATGAGTTTTTGAAAGATTTAAGCAACTTTCACACACAGAATTATGTGTGCATTAAACTTACACGCGCAAGCTAGTATGCACATTAATGGTATAAGCATTGTTTTAGTGTGGATTTTTTGGTAAGATTAATTACTAAATAAGGCATTGGGGAAATAAAAATCACATTATTATAAGGTCATGATAGGTAGGTATGAAATATGCTGGAAAGTCTCATAAAGTGCATAAAATTGTTAAAAAATACCTCAAATTGGGCTGAAAATAAATAATATTGCAGAAATTTTGACATCGAAAAAAGCTGGAAACAGCTTAAAAGCTGGAAAATCTCATGCCGGTAAGATATATAAAACAAACATATACTGATTTTTCCAAGATCTCTGAATTAACACTAATATTAGCTATTTTTACACTCCTCAGTAAAATACCTAATTTCTAGTCAATTCAGGTCCATATAGTTTTAATCATAGATCTTCAAGTCAGTATAAATTTGTATATTTTAGAGCACTATTTTAGCTATTAAAATCAAATGGTTCCGCCAAGAAATGGATATGATCTTGTGTCACCATCCTATCTTTAGCTATTACTATGGCATCAAGTAGATAGAGAGGAAATTTAATCAATCAATCAAAAATACAAAAAAAAATAACACGTAGCATGATATAAAAGAGATGACAGAACAGTGCAAAAGAGAAATAAGCCATAAGGCATATTTCACAAGAGAATGTACCCATACCATGGCAGACTTGAAAACACATGTTTCTATATGTTTTCTCTTTGGCATTTACATTTGACATGTTTTGTTGTCTAAAACTAACATATTTGTAGAAGACTGAAGTTCGAGCCAATAACATTATATGGTTTTCAAGTTATGATACATGCCAACATGCTATTGTTATATTGTTTGATGGACACCAATTCCCATTTTTGTCCATCAAAAATAACATTCGCCTGAAAAACACTAATTTGTTTGTACTTGAGATATTCGGGAAATAGGTTTTAAATGATTAATTTTGTTGATATACATAAGTTATATAACTTTCAGTCAAATTCATTTTCAAGAAGGTGGAAAAATCATCATCTTGACTGCTAAATGTTACATTTTGATGGCAATGCACTTTCCATCAAAAAAGTGGCTTTTGCAATGATTATTGCAAGCATTTATAAAGTAAATTTTCTATTCTTAAATATATATTTTGATGTACTTTGTCCATGTAAAAGATTATATGGGACACTGACCAAGTATTATACTTCAAATCACAATTTTCATGCAAAAATGGGAATAAATGGTACCGTCTATCGTGAGATATGCCATACACATGTACATATTCAATAATATAAAAATAGAAATAAATGTGTCATTTAGAGGTAAATAATCTGAGTTGAGGCTACATGGCTTAACAGGTCTGTTTTGTAAGAGCCAGAAAGGCTACCACTATTCAGAAGCACATAATGTAGAACGGTGAAAGTTACCAATAAAACCAAATGCAAAAGGCCATTAAGATACACATGAATGCTTTGACATAAAAGATCCCCTGAAAAGATTGATTACAGCCCTGGAAATGTAAAATAATAATCTTTGTCCCCCCTTTTCCAAATTGTTATCACCTGTGTATGATGATGGTGGGGGAGAGCTAAAGTATGAAAAACGTAAAGAGGCAAAAATACCATTCCACTTAAAAAAAATCAAGACTCTTCCCCAAGATTTTAAAGACCTTAAAGCAAGAACAACAACCAGCGGCAAAAGATTGGAGGTAGAGCCCTGACCAGAGCCAAGCAATATTTTGTCCTTGACATAAAACAACCATCAGTTCCCTGCTTCATTACTTACAATGTTTATGCAATAGAAAAGGTGATCATTCCTGATTTCGATATGATTTGAAATAGGTGTTTCAAATGTTGCCATTGAAAGTTTAAAAATATTAAATAAAGTCAATCTTCGAAATGAGCTCCCCGTTTCACAGGGTTTTTACTCATTAACCTGTGTTGTCAAGCAGTACTCTGTGCCGTTTGCGAACCACTGTAATTCACGCAGTTGGATGTGATTGGTTGTTACCGCAACCATCACGCCAAGTTCTTGTCACTGATGGGGAAAATTGACCAGTCATAATGATCGTCATGCGTCAGCTTTGTCAGTTGATTTAAATTCTGAAATACGCGTACGCACAAACTGCGTAGAAGCTTGATTGTTTGAATATTTTGGAAGCAATTTTCAGGGAGCTTATTTTGCAGATTGACTGTAAGGGTAACATTAAATTCCCATATGTGATGGCTCACCCCGAAAGGGGGGGACTCTGCAGATGATATCGAGTTTGATTTTTTCATTTCATCTGTTGCACGATTTTCTAAGCTAAAAATGACATCTTACTTGTTGAAATTGATCAAGGCGATCAAATTTTACAACAGAAAATCTGCTGGAAATTCTTATTATTTTCTTTATTTTTCGCAGCCGTTATTTTCACCCGTTTCTTGAAAAGTGTTCTGTTGCAAAGTCCCCCTTTTCGGGGTGAGTCATCACATTTTTGCTGAAAAATTAAATTAAAACCTTCTTCCCTTCATTCTCAATAGCTGTAACAAATCCTTCTAGCAAACCTGGTAGGTGTCAATTTCCTAATAACCAATTGACATCTACCAGCTTTACTCCAAACAATACCACCTATCTATCTCTGGAGTTACCAAGAAGAAGTCCAAAGTGTTTGGATGAAAATTTGCAAGTATAAGCAATTAATGTCCAGTATTCTATTCATAATTAATAACTTTAAAGGTACTTGGTCCGATTTTTGAAAATTTAGCTTTCAATGTCATCTGAAAGAGGACCACTCAAAAGGTCTAAATTTCAAATTTCAGCCAAATTGGTCAAACGGTTTTGATTTTATGGGCAATTTTGAATTTCAGAGCTTCCTATACGTTACAGTGTAGGATTAATTATGGTTACCATAATTAGACACATTTTCATACATATCACTAAAACGGAACATAACTTGAACGTGAAATTTCACATGGGTAATGAGAAAAGTATGGGCAATATTTTGGTACAAAAATCTCAAAAAGTTTGAAAAAAATTTGAGGCAATCGGACCATGCTCCTTTAACTATATAGCATACCTTGGACCAGTGCTCTTAGCATGGCTATTTCTCACCAACTCTGCATTAGCACACTTCTCTTTTTCCTCATCTTCTTCCTCATATAGCAGCACAGCACTGAGGCACCCATCTTTGACAGCTGTAAATAGAGATGTCAAATATGTACAGGTAAATGACATTGTTAAGCTATATGTGACCCTCTATCCCAAACCAGCTGTAAATGCAGCCTCTTTGTCATTTTTACTTTTTTAAATATTTGCAAAGACTATGCTATACGGATTAAAATGATACATCAATGAACTTCACATGATTTTCAGAAGTTATGGTTCATCAAAGGTTGTTAGGTATATGTATAACTGAGATAAATACGTTCAAAGATCAGTAAGTCCTATATTTGCTATTGATTGTTCTCAAAATAAACAGATATATTTCATATTTACGATCATTTTTTAAAATGAAACTTTGCTGGTATTTTGAGGTAAGCACAAGGATTGTGAATCTGTCAAAAAATCAATTTCGGCAAATTACGACCTTGACACATATTTTCACCTGTAGCGTAAAATGAAGTTTGCTGCATTTACGGCTCCTTTGAATTGGACGGCCACATATAACAAAGCAATTACTGTGAAGAAACAATGTGCTATACAAACTATGAATAATGTCAAAATGTCAGTTGAGTCAAACACAGAAGAAAAATGATACAAATTTCTTAAGTTTTGTAAATGAGAAACAGATTCAGATTCAGATATATTTTATTTGCAATGAATCATGGCTAAAAGGCCAAATTGAACATACAAATATACATGAAAAACTGCAAATACAAAAAAAAAGACAAGGAAAAGAAGATCAGTGAAGGCCAAACATTGGGAGTATGGTGAAAGTAATAAAGTTGAGGTGGTACAACTGAAGGAGCACTTACAAGTACAAAATGATGACTTTCTCAAAAAGACCTGAATGACAGGAAGGCTGATAGGTGACTTATACTTTCTAGGTCAAATGCATTTGTTTTTACTAATAACGGGACCTTCCTGTCACAAGACGCACTGTACTGATTTAAAAAAAAATTAATAATAAAGTCTATCTTCTAAATAAGCTCCCTGAAAACCGCGTCCAGAATATTCAAACAGTTGTGCTTCCACGCAGTCTGTGCTTATGCGCGTTCAGAATTTAAATCACCTGACAAAGCTGATGCATGACGATCGTTATGAATGGTCAATTTTCCCCAGTGACAAGAACTTGGCGTGACTGTCGCAGGAACAACCTATCACATCCAACTGCGTGAATTGCAGTGTGTCGCGTACGGCGCAGAGTACTACTTGACAACGCGCGTTAATGAGTAAAAACCCGCGATACCGGGAGCTTATTTCTAAGATTGACTGTACTTTAAAAATTCCAAATAGTTTGCACCATGTTTTGCTTCCAAACATGCTTTTTAACCTCAACAACAGTATATATCTACACTACTGAGCAAATGATAAAATGAAAGCTGCATTCGTCATAAGTAAGCGGTGACAATATTTTCTTATATCTAAAGCTCGTATGAAAGAGACTTTTGCAAGAACTGGGGATATGTGTAATATAACCTAATTTTAGAGTGATCGAGGTTTTCTGGGAAAAAACAATACGTGCAAATATTAAGCTCTTATCATAATCAAATTACTTTTGGTCAATTTCATGATCCTGATACCCATTTAAGTCTCACCACTTTTCTATTTTTCTATAAAGATGAATAAAAATAACATTAGCATGCATGTCCAGGGGGTGGCTTTGGGGGCTGAAGCCTCCTGCATTCAGACCCCGCAAGATTGTAAAAATCATGTAAAATCAGTTTGTTTTTAATTATTTTTAGCACTGTTCCCCTCAAAATCAGCAAACCCCTTTTAGCCCCCCCCCCCCCTGCAAGAAAAAATCCTAGACACCCCAGTGAATAAAATGCATGCTAAAATTGTATAGTTGATTCTCATCAATTCATATTTCAAGTTAGTATCCTAATGAATGTAAAAATGACACCAAAACATTTAACGTTTTCTCAATTAAGAATGAAAACAAATTGACCAAAACTTTTAACGTTTTTTCAATTAAGAATGAAAACAAATTGCAAAGACAGGTGTCAGATTTGTAACTATTATAGTCAAGCATAGGGTTCTGGTTAACTGAATATGGGATTTTGATCCGGGTCGGGAATGAAGGTATGGAATGTGGATTGCCTCTTAACTAGCCAATCATATACAAGTCAGATATTTGTTGTTCGCAGTGGGTTCAAGTAGTTCCTGCCATTTGGCCGGTTTAAGCCCCAAATATAAAATTTAAATTGTAACTTTGAAACAGGTTGGGTACTCATTACCATGACCCTCCCGGGAGTCTGGGTTCGTCAGGACGGCAAGCTAGGTGGTTCAAGTGTAGGAAGCAGGGACTCTATATTTAGAGCCTTGACATTTGGACACTTTGTAAGTTTTATGATATAATCTTCCCTATTGGTCTTAAGCCAATTCAGGAACACTATCGTCATGTGAGTGCAAGAAAGTAGTATCTGCAATAGCTGCCATTTGTCATAAATTTGAATTGCACACTGTATAATCTCCAGTCTTGAATCAGTGGTTTCTTGGTCAATTTGTTTTCATTCTTGTGACAACCACTGACATAAGACAGTTGAATTTTGAGGGGGTTTTACATTCTTGTGACAAGTGGTAAAAATAGATATTATTCAGGGCAGCCATTGCAGACACGACTTTCTTGCACTCACATGACGACTTATCCTGTAGTTCCTATAGTATATCACATTGCAAGCTTATTTCAAGAAAGGATCATATTACAATGTAATGAACATAATTTGGTTTGCCTTAGGGTGCTAAAAGATATGAAAGTTCATGAATTTGGTTATCAATTACTATGCAATAGAAAAGGTGATCATTTTTATCTGAAGAACCCCCATCACCCACCCAACCTAAGAAGGGTGCTAAAAGATATGAAAGTTCATGAATTTGGTTATCAATTTGCCATGAGTATTTTATTTCATTTTGTTTTTATTAAAGGGGCATTGGACAAAATTGTGAGATTTTGTTTGTGGATGATTTACACTTCCTATGTTAGAAAATAATATACAAATACAACATGGTTTGAGGGGAAGTATCGCAAACTACTGTCTCCGAGGTGTTGGATGTTCGAGATTTCCTCCCGAGGAAGTCTCGATCATCCAAAACCCAGGGACAGTATTTTGCAATACTTCTCCGAAATAAACCATGTTGTATTTGTTTTACTACACCTCAAAAAAGTTAGAATATAAAATGGAAATAAATCTAAAAGTTAATAAATTTAGCACTTTGCCGTCAGCTATACGGTAGTACCATGCGGAAAATTTTACTTATTTCCCCGCGTGTGTGTAAAACACACAGACGCAACGCATCCCCGCACGGCTTTACTTGAGTATTAACGCATACGCAGAAAAGTAGTCAAAAATACTTTTTACGCGTCTCCACTATTTGACCAATAAAAAGACTGTATTAACTTATAAATATTCAAGAGGTGTAGTAACAGTAAATTTCCAGATATCGGGAAAATTTTGATCACAACCTTACAAAAAACCCCATAAATTTGAATTTTATTTTATTTGTTGAATTTGGGTATGAGGCTATTCTCTAAACGTATTTATTGATGCAATACAATTAGAAAGAGCCAAAGATTTGTTTTTAAAACATTCCTTTCACATCATATATCAGGGTTCGTAGTGTCAAGGCCAGAGTGAATTCAAAGACTTTTAATGACTTTTAAGTCATCTTTTCAAAGACTTTTCAAAGACTTATAAGACATTTTTGCACATAC
>JXSR01S015291.1:106407-117211 GCA_000969725.1 Ophiothrix spiculata | reverse complement strand
TGGGTCTCAAAGACTAAGAATCAGTCAAGAACAATTGTGCAGACTCCATTTTGCAGTCAAGCCCAAAATCAATGTTTTTCCCACAGACTATTTGTGTTTATTAATATAAATGACTAGAATCTTGTGATCACTTATAACATCCAAAACAACTAGCATCCGTTTTTATTTTGGATTAGCAGCGTAGTTCCGGTGCATATCTATTTGGTTAGGGGACGTTTTCACTTGGTGGAAAAAGCGAGGGCGCTGTTTACGAGCCCGTAGAGAAAACTTTATCGAAAAATGTTGTATGAATTGAAAGTTATTTGATAGATAAAAGTCAGTGCTACAAATTGATATTAACTGAAACTTCAAAATATTGTCACGCCAGTATGAAAAAGCTCGGACAATATGAGGTCTAATGCATTTGTTTCAACATGTTCAATGGGGAAGTTATTTAGTGATGTGCGCTCTTCTTCTAACACCCAAGTCAAAGTGCTTACTTTGTGTAGTTTTCTAGTCAGAATGGGTCTAAATAGGCTTTGGACCCCGTTAAAGTTCGAGTTTTATATGAAAATATGTTTATTTAGGTAAAATTTATATAGATAATCAGTTCTTCTTCACTGAAGGAGCTTTAAGATAAGCATTTTTAATCATCATGATATAATGGCGGTCAAACAATATATATACAAAATCTTTAATCCCGGATAGTCCCGGTAAAAAACAGAGGTCCACACGGAATATTTTGCAATGGTAGTAGAACTAGAACTGGTTACAAGTGACATGATTTTATGTTTATGAATATAACTGACTGGAATCTTGTGATCACTTATAGCATCCAAAACATCTAGCATCCTTATTTATTTTAGATTTAGTAGTTCCGGTGCATGTCTAAAGTGGTTATTGGTCGTTTTCACTGGGTGGAAAAAGTGAGGGCGCTGTTTACGAGCCCATGGCGATAAATTTTATCGGAATATGTTGTATCAATTGAAGGTTATTAGAAAGATAAAAGTCAGTTCTATATACAAATTGATATTTACTGAAACTATATTGTCACGCCAGTATGAAAAGGCTCAGACAATATGGGGTCTGCATTGGTTTCAATGGGAAAGTTATTTAGTGGTGTGCGCTCTTATTGGTATGAATTTGTATATATTATCGTTTTACAAAGTAACAAAGTATGAAATTAGTACCAGTGGCGTAAATAGACATTTTCATTGAAGGGGATGAGCAGGGGCAAACGATTTTTTAGGGGGCGAAATATTTCTTGCTCAGATACAAAAACACACGCCTATATTTTTTTCATATAACAAATCACCCAAATTTTGCCCAAATTCACAAAGATCCAAGTTTGTCTTGAAATTTTGAGCTATTTTGGCCCATATTTTCGGAGTTTTTCTTAAATATTGAGAACATTTTGGCGCAAATATTGGTCAATATTGAAAAGTAAAACATAGTTTTTGCATAGTTACATTAGCAGTGTTCTAGTTTTTAAATCTCTATACTTATCTTAATTTTCATTGTTTCCTGCCCCTGCACCCTACCGCTGCCACTGATTAGGACACCGCATTTAAATGAACGAAGTGGTACAGGCGCAACCATTTCTTTATCAATCCAGAGAGTATCTATAGTTTATTTCAGAGATGTTTTTCTCTCGTTCGCGGGGTTTTTCTTTCCGACGCTTGTTGTTAAGGCCTTCTGCGTACTGATGCAGTTATTTACGCACGTATTTGCAGAGCGTGATTTGTTGATTTCGCTTGTTTACGCTCACGCTGTTGGCGCGCGCGTTATGAGTGGCGTACTTGACACGATATGAAAGGAAAAACAACTTTGAGAGAGAGTATATAGACAACTCATGTGATGTAACACTACAACTCCTTACTGCAGACATCTTTGTCTACATATAAGTATCCTTCTTTATAAATGATTTGACGTTTGTACACTTAGTGATCACTTGAAGACGACAGTGTCTTTCATGGATTTTTCCAATGTAGAATAGTGCCTCCTGTTGCAATTGTTTATATTGAATGATCACAAGTTCTATTAAAGTTTGTCAACAACTATTTGCCATTATAGGAGGTATCTAAAGGTAATTCTCTATGATTAAACATTTTTCAAAGTTGCTCGTACTTGGTTTTGACAATTCAAGTTTAAGCAATTATAGAGTTAAATTTTCTTGTAGTTGTAAACCAACTCAAATCATTGTGTCACTTTAAAAATTCTTTACAACGTAATCTGATGCTTCATTACGTAAAATCAGGCTCACAACCAGACGTTTTAAAATGTTCGATTTGGTTGACTTAAAATTAAATTTACTCGTTTTCGAAAAAGTGTTCACGTATCTTTTGGTAATGTTTTGCCTAAAATCCCTAAGTTCTGTGAAGCTCTTTGACACAAAACATTTCCAATTTTCCTTAATTTTTCACTACTAAACTAAACAGTCAATTTCCAATCGTTGTTTTCAGCGTAGGGATGTTCCTGTTGTATAGATGACGGATAGTACCTGAATATTAATTAGGCTAATTCAAAGCAGTATTCCTCGGTGGATTTTGTGTTCATGATAAGACAATTTGATAAGATTCAAGATGACACTGATTAAATGAATGTAACAAACGAGAGAAATACAGGCTCGAAGAAAACCAGGCAACTTCTTATGTCATACCTTCATGTAACTTGACACATGCAGTTGGTAGTTCTTTTTTCATTATAGTAAAATTGCATTACCGAAACTTGTATTAAAGCTCCTATGTCAACACATTCTATAGAGATTTTGCCAGGATAAGGCGAGACTAATGATAGAATACAAACTGTTTCCTGTACCGATTTAAATTCTAAACCACAAGTTTTCAACTTCACATGATCAGTTCTCTGATGTAGACTACTCTAGTCTCAAGTAATATCGGAAGCAATACAAGTCTTTGAATCAACTTGGCCAATCGAAACGGACATTAAGGTTACAAAAATCTGTAATCTACCAAATAATATGACAGTTTACATTTTTATGCTAAACCATAATTCAAAGAACATAATATACAGACTTGACATTAAATATGGAAAATATTTTTATTGGTTTCTATCTTGAATAACCCGGTGTAATGAAATACAGCGCCCTTGTGACCGATTGTCCTAGCTACTATTCATTTGTGTAGAACGTACTTGTACATGTACGATCAATAAATCATCGATTGTAGCTTACTCCGTGTAGTTATATACTGCACCGTGACAAGTCACTGCACAACAACCACCAGGGCCCATATTCATGAAACACTGCTAACCCTAGTTGGCTGCTATTAACTCTTTGTCTACCTGTCAAATTTTGACAGGTAGACAATAGGTTAGTTGCCAACTAGAGTTAGCAGTGTTTCATGAATATGGGCCCTGATCACCAGTTGGCTTGAAGATGCGCCTTGGCTATAAAGACCTGATTTACGTAATAAATCTTATGATGATTTTCAATTAAAAATATTGTGTTATTAAGAACTGCGTTTTCTTTCAAGGCGTTGTTTTTTATTTTAGAATAAGAATAAATTCAAAATGTGCTTATTAAATAAAATAAAATTATTATCACTAGTTAGCACGCGGGCGATTTCCACATAATGACAGGAAACTTGTTAAAAGACCTGATTTCCGAGGCGTCATTCAAAATTGATGTAGTCTGCAGAATAATAAGAGTATTTTATAGTTGATGACTCATAACAGAAGGAAATCGTCATCTAATCTCATATTTTATGGCTAACTTTCTGGACTATAGTTGATATATTGTGTCAATTAAACCTTCAAATATCAAAGATAACATACTTTCAGTTACAAAGCACGTTTTGTCGTCGTCAAAATGTATCGATTTACGAGAGTGTGACTTGCATACACGTATAATGGTGGAATAGTACAGTGATTCTATTAATTATGACTTGCTGCCAATAAGTTGTTTTCAATTTTGCTATTGGTCGAACGACAACTAATGCAATGTACACCTTAAATTACCTCAAAACAAACGTAATATAAAGGCGGACTCTATAGGGCCAGGGCCAGAAAAATCGTATCAAAGCCTACAAAAATTGTATCTTGCAAACAGCACATATTAAACTTCAATTGTTATAATCGTTTCATAACGAAATAGAAATAGAATTAAAACCTTATCGTATAATATTCAAATTTGTTACAGTACGGCGCATTTCAAGATGAAATGAAATAGATATCTTTTAAAAACAACCCTGTCACTTATCTTTGCAACATGAAATTGATACTGTTTTCAAAACACTCGCTTTTGTAAAGAATTATTATTTCTTTGTTGTAAGCAATAACCAAGTAATATTTGCAATTGAAAACTGAAGCAGATGCAATGTTGAGACAACCTAGAAATGTCGGTGCTGGAATTCACAGTTATCTAAAAAATATTTGGGGAAAAAATGACTTCGCTATACAAGGACATTGATTGTTCATATTCATGAAAAGAAGGAAGTCGTATGATCTTAATACGGATTTGAAATGAGATGAGACGTGCTTTTAAATATATTAAAAATATGAGCAATCATAACCACGTTAACGCTTGATAAATAGTGCATTGTGATATGTGTTTTTACCCTTAGGACTCCTTATATTCCATTTCAACAGATTGAAAGGCGCTCACATCACATTTTGTACTATTGATCTAAGATCTAAAATAATTAGATAAGTCGAATTAATTGTTCGTATTCTCTTTTGATATGCTTATTGTGAAAAAGTTCATTATTAAAATAGTTTAAAAGAGTATAGGAGTGCCAAATAAGACACTTGTGATGTTGTAAAACAGATCCTATACGGATAAAAAAAGTAGCTACATATTATTAATTTGAAATTTTAGTCACTACCATAAAAAATGTCATGCTTTTACAGATGTATACATATTAACCGCCTTTTACTGTATCAGCAATGTTAAAAGCCATAGGAAAGTAGATTTCAATCGTGTTTTATAAACGTATCAGAACCAATACATGAATATGGTATTGTAGACGTTTTTTAAATAAATATTTCTTAAAAGGGAAAGTTGGCCATTGCACTTTTTATACCGATAATACACAGTAAACAGATTGTTTTCATCATGAAAGATTTTCGTTTTAAAGGAATTCTTACTTATCATATTTCAGACCCTGGTAGAAATCGAGTACAATTCTAATACAAATCGAGTACAAGATCGGAATGTGCAAATGTGGAAAATCAATCGAGTAAACTTTAAGTACAATTCTAGTACAATTGTTTGTTTAAAAATACAAATAATTTGTACTAGAAATGTACTTAAAGTGTACTCGAATGATGTTCCAAATGTGCACATTCCAATCTTGTACTAGAATTGTACTCTTTTCTATGTCAAACGTACGGTATTAATATATTTACATAATTACACATTTATTTGTTGCTTACATGACAATTAAGTACAATCCTTTTTTATATCTAGACAAAGTTAAACAGGTTCAATATGGAGATCGTATAGGAGATACCTTGCAAATTGCACCAAATCCCACGGGTGTCTTTCTGGCTATTCCTGCTGACAACAGATTTTATTACTTAGAGTGTTATCAACATGAAATTCAATGAGTCTGTGTTTATAACTATTGGAGGGTTTATTAAGGGAAATATTTTAGAAAATATATGTATGTACAAACGATAAAAAGTGAAGGGCAAGTTTGTAAATGAGTTTGCTTATCAAATAAGTTGTTTGTTTTTAATAGACTAAATGCCACGACAATTATATTGAATCTATTTACTTCCTGACAAATGTATCCACAACTTATATGGAGGTACAAAAATGTATAGTCCTTTATTACCTTTAACACTTGAAGGCAATCATTATCGAGGATTTTTTATGAAGTAGTTATACATATTTGCAATACAACACTGAGTTGAGATTGGTCACTGCTTGTGGATATCCATTGCTGTCAATTAACAGCCCGTAAATTGGATCGTGTAATTCAACCAACGGTGACATTAAATGATTTCATGTAATTATGTTAAGCTGTCTGGTCCACGCGTAATCCAGGCGTACTAGTACGCACTTTTTTTGATTTGGCTAGTGCAGCAATACGCATGCACAGTATACGCATAATAGTGTTTTTGAAGTTTTTTTAATATTTTTATTTGAAAGAACATACTTGTGCGCAACTTTGAGAAAAAAATGACAAAAAAAATTGGTGGGAAGTTTTTGAATCAACACTAAATAATGTCATTTTTGCCACATTTCCCATAGACCCCTGAACTAATTTTTCCAAAAAAACTCAAAAAATGCTATTTTTAAGCTGACTCGAATGCAAAAACGAGTCCGGTGACCCCCAATTTTAATTTTCTAAATCAGTAATACGCTGATAAAATATCATTCATGCCGATTTTTACCAGAAAATGTTGTACAAACAAATTGTACTAGAAATGTACTTAAAGTGTACTCGAATGATGTTCCAAAGGTGTACATTCCAATCTTGTACTAGAATGGAAGAGTCGACTAGCAAAATGGCTTACATATATTTTGCACTTTTTGAGAAAAGGGAAAAAAACCTGCTAGGACATCAAAACATAAAAATGTGTCGCAAAAGTCCTGATATTGATTAAGGGAAAAAAAAACTGCTAGGACATCAAAACATACAAATGTGTCGCAAAAGTCCTGATGGTCATTCTTTTTAATGTGGGCACCCATAAATGGTGGATTTGTTACATGGAGAGTGATTTAAGCATCAATTTTTGTCATATCATTTCAACAAACAAATGAAATGTCATAATTTTGGTATGATTTTAAAGACAATTTATTTGACTTTCAAGAAATCAAGAATAGAACCCAAATGAAGTGATTAATTAAGCTTAATGACCCGTTAAAGCTACTTAGCCAGGATGGAGTTGGGTGAGGTTGAGGTGGGTGAGGTTGAGGCATCATGAAAATTGTGCATGAATTGTTCTGTCATATCTCTTTAAAAATCCATTTAAGTGTCACAAATCTTATATGATTTTAAAGGCTAGTTATTGTTTATCAAAAACAAATTGGAATTAACACGAATAAAATTGATTATTAACGCTATTAACAAGTAAAGTCATTAAGCTAATTTAGCCAGACATGAAAACAGGCATAAATGTGGTTGGTGTGGATGAGATACGTACATTGTGCATCAAATGTTGTCACAACTTTTCAATCATCGTATGAAATGTCATAAATTTGGTATCATTTTGAAGATAATGTATTAGCCTATAAAATCAATTGAAAATATTAGCCAAATAAAGGTATTAATTAACTCTAATCAACGATTACCAGGAAGGAGTTAGGTATGCATGAAGTGAATGAGATGAAACGCAAATGGGCCTCACCTCAAAAAGGATGACCTGATATTGTTTTAGTAATTCTTTACTAATATATCTTTAAAAATAGGGTGTAATTTAGATAATTCATCAAATAGTTTTTTATTAATTGGCTATTGATTTTGTGTTGGAAATGGATGTAAGCTGTTTTGCAGGGCAACTCATCAAATTTCAACTTAAGAACCCCCTATCTTCTTTTTTTTTTCAAAATTTCTTTTTCGATTCTTTATTAGGCTAAGTTATACTTTATAAATACCAAATTTCAATATCTGGAAATGTTTAATAAAAAAGTTACCATATATGGGCATCATGTCCTTTTATGCCCAAATATGGTCATATGATGTCCATATTTGGGTATAAAAGTAACATTTTCAGGATTTTTACCAGAATGATGCACAAGTTAAAGGTCTGTAAGAATCTACAAAAAACTCATTTTTTGAAAAAAAAGGTCTCTACTCCGTTTTGCAATTCAGCTCTTCAATTGTACTCGAATTTATCAAGGGTATTCTACGTAAACTCTTCACTTCAATTAATACATGCTGAACAACCCGTGAGAAAAAAATGCTTTTATACAAATTCTTTTTCACATCTTACAAGATCATTTTGAAAAAGGCTTTTTTTATTGTTCTCAACCAATAAATTGTTGACAAAAACGTTAACTACAGAATTGAACTGACAAATTAGCCCAGTTCAAATGTTCTGTCCGTGCAGAACAATGCATTTTGTAATCCGTAGTAAAATATTTTGTTAACCCATTAAGCTCAATTCATACTCGGCCTCCAAACAAAATTTTTTCTACAAAACATTTGGTCGTGACGTCACCAAATATTTGCCATCGAACTTTAACTATGAACCGGTAGCAAACATTTGGTCCAATGTATGTGGCAATTAAATAACGTGTGCAATCTAGCGCGAAATTTTGTTTGGTCTCAACTCGGTGTTGAAGTTATTTTGTTTGGAGTCAATCGTCATTTTTACGTCACGACCAAATGTTTGGTAGGAAAAATTTTGTTTGGAGGCCGACTATGAATTGAGCTTTACTTATTCTATTCACTGGAGTCAATAAGTATAGATAATCCCCACTTAAGAAATTGCAATCCTTGACAGTCCTTTTGTGTTTACACGATAAAAAGCACAACTAAAAATCTCTAGGCGTTATGCTTTTCGTCGAAGACAATAGCCTATCCTATACTTTGATTGACAGGCCTCTTTTGTGCGGTAAAATTAATTCGATACTTCTATTGTCATTTACGATTTAGTTAACAAAATCCTTTGTCCTTTAATGAGATAACGGACAGATTATTTGAACTAAGCTATTGTATACATCGTCATTAACAGTATAACTCAATTCATGATGGATTGATATATAATTATAATCATTCATTTACATAATAAGAATACATACATAAAAAGATGAATATATTAGTCAAAATTACGGTATTCTTATATTTTCAATTACATATTTATTTGTTGCTTACATGACAAGTACAATCCTTTTTTATACACCAGACAAAGTTAAACAGGTTCAATATGGAGATCGTATAGGAGATACCTTGCAAATTGCACCAAATCCCACGGGTGTCTTTCTGGCTATTCCTGCTGACAACAGATTTTATTACTTAGCGTGTTATCAACATGAAATTCAATCAGTCTGTGTTTATAACTATTGGAGGGTTTATTAAGGGAAATATTTTAGAAAATACACTATACAAACGATAAAAAGTAAATAGCTGAAGGAGCAAGTTTGTTAATGAGTTTGCTTATCAAATAAGTTGTTTGTTTTTAATAGACTAAATGCAGGCAATGGTATCAAAAAATGAGAATTATATTGAGTCTGTTTACTTTCCTGACAAATGTATACACAATTTATATGGAGGTACAAAAATGTATAGTCCTTTATTACCTATAACACTTGAAGGCAACCATTATCGAGTATTTTTTTATATAAAGTAGTTTATTCATATTTGGAATACACCACTGAGTTGAGATTGGTCACTGCTTGTGGATATCCATTGCTGTCAATTAACAGGTCGTGTAATTCAACCAACGGGGACATTAAATAATTGCATGTAAATCTTTAAAGGTGTCTGGTCCACGCATGCACAGTATACGCATTATACAAATTCTATTTCACATCTTACAAGATCATTTTGAAAAAGGTCATGGAACATAGAATCACTAGCACACATGTGATGTCACTCTAGCTTCAGACATGCAATGAAGGAATTAAATATACGTATTTTGTTATGATTATTGTGAAACAATTCATTATTGAAATAGTTTAAGAGAGTGTAGGAATGCCAAATAAGACATTTGTGATGTTGTAAAAGAGATCATACGTATAAAAAAGTAGCTACATATTATTAATTTGAAACTTTAGTCATTACCATATAAAATGTCATGCTTTTACTGATTTATACATATTAACCGCCTTCTGGTGTATCAGTAATGTTAAAAGCAATGGGAAAGTAGATGAAATTCGTGTCTTATAAACGTATCAGAACCAATACATGAATAAGATATTCTCTAAGCCTCGTACATATAATCTATGACTTCAACATTCCAGCAAAAATAATGGAAACTATACAATGTATACATCGTCATTAACAATATAACTCAATTCATGATGGATTGATATATAATTATAATCATTCATTTACATAGTAAAAATACATACATAAAAAGATGAATATGTTAGTCAAAAGTACGGTATTCTTATATTTTCAATTACAGATTTATTTGCTGCTTACATGAAATTTAAGTACAATTTGTTTATACACCAGACAAAGTTAAACAGGTTCAATATGGAGATCGTATAGGAGATACCTTGCAAATTGCACCAAATCCCACGGGTGTCTTTCTGGCTATTCCTGCTGACAACAGATTTTATTACTTAGCGTGATATCAACATGAAATTCAATCAGTCTGTGTTTATAACTATTGGAGGGTTTATTAAGGGAAATATTTTTGAAAAAACAATATGTATATTAAAACGTTAACACTTAAGTGGTCAAGGGGGGGGGGGGGTCATATGGACCCAAAACCGAAAAAGCGCTTTCGCGAAGGAATTTTACGTTGAAACTCTTGTCACAGGAAGAGTACTTCAAAAAAACTAAAACAAAGAAAACATTTCGAAAATCGAACAAACCGTTTCAAAATGGCGGCCAAAACAAATTTTGCATTTCAGTATGCTATGTAATTTGGATCATCATATCTGTCCATAATCCTGAATGTTTTATTTCAAATTTTATGAAACTTATTAACACATTGTGTACGTTACTGCTATTGATTTGTGTAACTTTGGCTTTGATTACTATATTATTGACACGTTTAGGTCAGATATTTCAGAAACCTTTCAGAATACTTATTATGGTAGTCAAGTTAGCTCAAACGGTAAGACGCTCGCTTGTGGTGCGTGAGAGTTCGAACGAGGGGAGCGTGGCCGAGCGGTTAGAGCACGGGTCTCGTAATACAGAGATTGTGGGTTCGAGCCCCGTCTCCTTGTTTCCTTGGGCAA
>JXSR01S015291.1:88050-102061 GCA_000969725.1 Ophiothrix spiculata | reverse complement strand
TGCTCTCATTTCAAAATGGTAGCCCAATCCGCCAGTATTTAAGAACATGCATCATATTTACATTTGTTTATTCATGATTAGTTTACTTTCTATCTTTTAATCCAACGAAAATTAGCTACACTTTTCGACTTTTTGTGAAATATCCTGTATTCATGTGCCCTAGAATATGTACTTTTTAAACATTATGTTTATCTACCAGCTATCTCCTTTGAATTAGCCTTCATGCATGGAATAATTCTTATGACTGCATTCTGAGCTACGTTTATGGCAAGCTAAATGATCAAAATAAAGAAAAACTAAGTTTATCACAGAAAAAGTTGATCTGGATAAACTTAGTTTTTCAATTGAAAGAGTTTTATAGCATGCAACTATTATTATAGGGCATAGCACGTTATCCCAACACAGACGAGTAAATGAAGACAAACCAAATATCGAATTTTGAAATCTTACCGACTGGGTAGCAAGCATTTAATTCACACCAAAAAGTGCATAAGTGGGTATCATGATCAACCAGATGTCAGATATTTTCAATTTGCAATTATTCAACAATATTTAAATTATACAGTGCAGAATTGAACAATTCCAAGCAAAGATGATAAAAATCATAAGTTTGATGGATGTCAGCATTATAAGCATAATTGTTGAATTTTTAAACAAGTTATTGTTAAATGCTAAATACTACAATTAGCATTGAAGTTTTGGCCACATTCGAGAAGAGCATTTCGCGAATAACCTCCAGATGAAATATCGGAGCATTTGGCATAAGCAAAATATATAGCCGCATATATAGCCGCATTTCGCAAATACCTCCAGACGAAGTGTCGGAGCATGGTATTAGCAAAAAGGTATAGCCGCATTCGTGAAGAGCATTTCACAAATAACCTCCAGACGAAGTGTCGGAGCATGGCATTAGGATAAAGATATAGCCGCATTCGTGAAGAGCATTTCACAAATACCTCCAGACGAAGTGTCAGAGCATGGCTTTAGCAAAAACATTTAGCTGCATGTCATAATTATCTCCAAATTGCACACGGAGAGCTCAAAAACATCGCAGAAATCTGCTTTGATATGTACTTATCCCTGTAATTATTTTACACCTGAATAAGATTATATTATAACATCTTTCTGTCATTTAAAGTAATTGATCATGTACCTCTAAACTGTAACATCAGTGCACATAGTCATAATAAAATATCTTTATATAAAACTAAACATGCAAGCAATATTCCATATATAATTATCACATGTATATAATTAAATGAATTAGAATACAATCTATTAAGCTAACTGATCATGATCTTCCTCCACATACACATGTACGTCCACCCATCATTAAGAAAATACGGGAGGGTGGGAGGAATAAAAATTAACGTTGCTACCTCGACCAAGAGTCGGTATTGAATGACGATAAAACAAAGAGGAACCAAAATAGTCCCTTGTCCCGAATTAAAGGGAGAATTTGATTGGTCGCAACTCCGAGAAAGCAATTTACTGTTACGACGAGCTTGCTCATTGGCAACCATGGTCGTAACAATAACAAGACCATAGCAACGCAACGCGAATCGATATTCAAGCCTACCAAAAATATTCGACCCCGTCAACGAATGTGAATCGCGTAATAAAAACTTATTTTGAGAAGCAGATATGATCCTTCCTCATTACCTAGTGATGTTCCAGATGCATGGAGAAAAACGAATGATTGATTGTAAAACTAAAACCTTTCGCAAAATAAAACTTTGAGAGAAGATTAATATATTTCTTTTCGTAGGTCATGCATTTTCAATATTGTTATTTTGTGAGTTAGATACCTGTACTGTAAAAAAAAATTACCTGAAAATGCCAGGAAAACAAATCTTCTAGACATCTCGTAAAATGTAACGTCCTGGATCAATGTAATTATTCCAAAAGATGACCGACGTGTGGTATCTGAGTTCTTTGGCTGTAATGCCGTACATATATATAAATGCGTTGCCATAGTCTTAACGTGAGAGGATAAGTGCCCTTACTGCTTGGTGTCTGGTATTCTGGTCAGGAAACCAATGATTGACTGGGTGACAAGCGGAGTGTATGAATTGTTAATACATTTACAGCTGCCAATTCACGGCGTTGTTTGAACATTTTCAGGGCTCAGCTTCATACATATTTTTGCAACCTTTGACTTTTATTCTAATGCAGAGCTTTCAAACTGCTCTTTTTATTGGTCATCCCTCCAATTAAATTTATCTTTCCTTGTTAAAAATTGCATTCTCATTCTTTGTATTTAAAATGTGTAAATTATTTAGATACCGGTATTGCTTTGATTTGTACTGGGAAAAATAAACTGAAACAACAATTTAAACCTGATTGAACCTTCGAAAGTAAAGACATTTCGCACTTCTAATATTGTGTATTAATCATATAAAAATTCCAATTTTAAGGTTTTGATTTTCATCAAAGGTTTTAATATGTTATGCCATGCCTTCAATAATTTTAAAATAACCTTTGGTGTCACTTTGATTACTAGACGCATTTTCAATAGATTGCTTTTTGATTGCTATGTTCTCGATCCATGATGTGGATGATTAACTGGTGAATTGTCGTGACAATTAAATCGCAGACATTAACCAGGTTTCCCATGAAATACTTTCTTACTGAATGATGTATAGCTCCCTTTCTTAACACCTCTTTGAAATTACTTTCCAGTTCAGGTTGTTGATGTAGAAATTATATCTTTATTTGAATTCCTCATGCCTAGACGTCATTATTAAGTTTTTCCCAATAGGTGAGTTGAGGTTTATAGGCCTTTTATTACGGTCTGAATTTTAGTTCAGTTCTCTTTCAAAATGATGTAAATTAAATTTGTTTATTGTATTTTTAGAACTGATTTACATGTAAGAATTTTATTAGTGTTTGTATTTCTATACATTTTCAATTAATTTATTTAAACCCTTTATGCAGAAAGACTGAGTTAGGATATAAGTTTTCTTGATATCCCACAATCAGCTTATATCCTATTAACATTATCTTGATAATATTTAAAGATTTTAATACAAACAACCATTAAAAATAAATATACAGGTTGTAACAGAAAAAAATTATACATTGTTATATACGCTGAAAGAATAAAGTTACACTTTGTATCACATTTTCATTTATTTATGTTGAAAGCCAACTTCTTTAGCTACAAAATGCACTTTGATGGTCTACAAGCATAGTTATGGTAATTACACTGACCCTACCTTCAAACCACCTGGGACAGTTCATCCGATTCATTTACCGGTAGCAAAATATTGGCACATACTGCTCTAAATCAGCCATACGATGTTCAACAGGATTACGAGGCTGAATTTAGTGTTCCATCTAACAAAGGCAATATAGGAGCTCTTAATGATGACCTTGCCCGTAGACTGTTGTATTCCTAATGTTGGACGGGACGCCAAAACAATTCTTTTAAGAGATATCCTAGTTGGTGAGACAACATATCATCTAAATGGCAGAGTCAGCACACAAGCATTTTAAGACTACCCAAATTTAAATACAGGTCAAAGGAAACACTATTATTCCCGATCTTACTTCTTAAAAAACCTGCAGAAAGATTATTGCAATAAACTCTTTGCTTTCCCGTTTCCACCAAAGATATCGAGTCTTTGCGAGTCTTTGATGCAACTGTTTTAATGCTTACTCTGGATCATGAGCAATATTTTCACCTCTTGAACCAAACTTTTATCTAAAATATCATGAAATTGTTTATGAATTATTCTTATCATATGAAAAAAGTAAAAACAATTATGTTCTTGAATATAAAGTGTGCCTTTTTTTAATTTTATCTCACTGCATTGTTAATCTTCACCGAATCATGAACAACTATTTACGCTGGAAAATTGTGAAATCGGCCCAAGTAGTTTTTACCGGTCTTTACTTAAATGGTCGTAACTTTTGAACCTGACCATTAAATAAGATTACTTAAGTTGCTTCTGGTAGCCAATTAAAAAGCCTTTCAGATAAGGGAAAGTTTGTGAATTCAACATTTTTATTTTTCTCATGATATCGCTAACAAGAATGTATAACTTCTCTGTTACAACCTGTATATGTCCAAGTTTTATAAAGCAGAGTAAAAACGCAAGAACATTATATCTGTATCTTTGGCATTTCTTGAAATTGCACGATATCTTATCTATTTACAGATTGTAAGCAGTGAAAGATGTGTTCGTGATACATTCTGTAATCTTGAGTCAACCACGCACCGGATTAGTTGATCCCATTACTTTAATAGTAATTTGTATAAGGCAATACCTCAGGGCATGACAGGTTCAACTGATCATATATGGTAATAGGTTAAAGAGATAAGGATTATACCGATTTAAATTGTGTATTCTAAGGAATTCATAGCAAGCGGAATCCGTAGTGGATTTGAATATTCGATTTATAGTTTAATGTAACGCACTTTTAATATATAAAAATTCAGAAAAAATAATAATATAAGCCTACGCTTTGAATTCAGGTGATTAAAAATTCAGAATGATATTATATGGTTTTTATAATACTTAAAACAAATTCTGTTAAAAATATTAAGTTAAGACATGCAATGTTTTGCGTTTTGATAGCTTTAATATCAAATCGACGGATTTACACATTTGTATGTAATCTAAAATAACATCATACTGTAAATCACGATTTAGGAAAATGTTCTGTTCTGCGGTAGTTTTTCAATCGGGGAAGTAGGCAAAATAAACTGTCACGTGCATCAGGTTGAACGGCTCAATTATATTTTATGGCTGAATAAAAACATTTATGAGGTATTGCTAGTAATATCAGATTTCATATGTCTCCTGTATCAAAACATTTAATATATTTTAACAGCAAAAAAAGACGACTGCAAGAACAAAGTCCGTGTCCTTTCTACCTTCAACTCTTAAGACGTTTACAATAATAGTGATTGTAAGAAAAATTCAACCAGAGTATTTCACAGCATGCATTCACCTTTTACTTATCATGCTTATGCCCATAGTAAATCCAGAATAAGTTCATATGTTTTTTTGCATATATCAAGGGATGAATATTGATGTTTTGGTTACATTTGGTCATGTAAACAGTCTTTGCTGCTGTATTCAACAACTTGTTTAAGGTTTCTAGTTATTGGAAATTGATAAATTCAGTTCTTGAATGGTATGTAAGCATTAAGTTATAAAACACTAGTACCATTATGGTTTAGTAGAATGGTCATCCACTAGTCCGTTTGTTCGATATTTGTTCGAATTAAAGTTCGATATAGTGCTAGTCCGACATACCATTTTACTAATGGTACGCTTGTCCAAAAATGAAATAATGTTCATCAAACACTGTAATAGCTCAAAAAACCGATGTTCAATCCGAGAATGAAATACACTTCTTTTAATCCGACGCTACAATAGTTCAAATTTATTAAATTATACATGGTTAGAGCTTGGAAGGTTAGAGAGAGAGAGATTTATTTACTTGTTGTTTCCCAATGTTAAATCCTTACTCACCTGCTCTGTGGCTATCGCATTGCTAAACGAGAGGAGAATTGCTTATCCCAGTTACCCCCCCCCCCCACCTCATAGTGTTCTTCCACTCCTCCGCTTTGTGGCTATCGCACTGCGTCGAGGAGGGAGGACAACCGTACAGTTTCCCCCATAGTGTTCTTCCACTCCCCCGCTTTGTGGCTATCGCACTGCGTCGAGGAGGGAGGACAACCGTACAGCCGAAACTGAGTGCTTTCTGATCATTTCTCTCTCTCACCCTTCAATAATCTTACAGCACATAATATTTGTTTTTCTCTGTTTCACAAACTACAGTAGGTCTATACAGTATAATTTTTAGTTTTCATCAGCAATGCTATAACATAAACATGACTTCATCAAAAATAAAAAGTGAAAAATTAAGATTTTAAACAAATAAATTGACACTTATGCTTAGGCCTACATAACCATTAGATTTACTTAATTGTTTCACTAGTAATGAAATTTCATTTAACTTTAAAGAATTTTAATACTTAAAGAATTCCTGGATGCTTTAATATTAGTAAAAGATTGCATCGACACTTAGAAATATAGAAACATAGGCCTATACAAGTCTAATCAATTTAACAATAATTAGCAACCTATATAAAATGTAATAAAAGTAAATTAAACTGTCTCGTAATTTTGTAAAAAGATTTATAACTAATTGAAAAAAGATATGTAGGTCTATGTTTTTTAAATAAATAAATAAATAATAATTGTGTTAAATAGGGGAAATTAAATAAATAAATACAAATTTATTATTATAATAACAATTGGGTTTTTTTTTTCTTTTTTTTCCAAGAATAAATAAATAAAAATAAAAATAAATAAAATAAAATAAAATAAAAATTTAATTTCTATTTTAAAGATTTTTTAAACCCTGGTAAAAATGTTTATCATTAGGAAATATAATCAATTACTGTTCTTGACATAAAAACACCATATTGATTGGTGATCAATATTCAAGAAAATAAATCCCAATTTAGGCCTATATGCGCCCTAATCCAATCAATCATCTGTCATTGCAATTGACATTGCCATAAAGTATTGATCTGTCACCTTCAATACATTCTGAGGCCTACATGCTACATGTATATTAGCTTTCATTTAGCGTCAGGAATCATTGAAGATAAGTTGCATTTTATTATTTGTGGAAATATATTTTGATAATGTTGTCGTAGTTTTATTTGTTTATATATCTTGTTTACATGTTCTTGTGAACCAGACGAAGGAAAGTATACCGTTTCCGAAAGCTCGTGCAGTCCGTTTATTAACCGTCACTTTTGTAGATTATCCGTTTCTTGTTAATTGCTGTTTGGTGAGTTTGTTATATTTTGGTTTGTGCATAAAAATTTTTCATTTTATTTTTATTTTTTTCTAGACATTAGGCTTATGTTGTTATCCTCCCCACATTGAGTTGGCTTACTTTGTTTTTCTCTAATTGCTTAAAGTTAATAAAAGTATACATTTCCAGAAAGGAATTTTCACAAGGAACATGATGGTGATGTTGATTTTTGACCAAAAATCACATTTTTTGAGAAAATCACGAAAAACACATTTTTTGGCCATTTGGGTTTCCAACCAAGCTAAAAATAACATTTTTTGAAAAAATGACCTAGGAATGGGTATTTTAATTTTAAACACCCACTCGCATGTTGCGTCTTTTTTACTTTTTTGGATTTTGGCCAATTTTTTGATTTTCATCCCAAATAAGGTCAAAAAATGGCCAAAAATGGAAAAAATTGAATTTTTGACCTTATTTGGCATGAAAATCAAATTACATTTGACAGTATGGCAGTATTAATTAACGCTACAGGGAAGCAAACAATTTTTCCCTCATCTGGTTTATGATACTGTTCATAAAATCGTCCCATCTCTTTACTAAAGAATTTCGATGTCTCAACAATTTAAGCTACAGAGTCAAGATCTTGAATGTATACATAAAAAACAGAACGATTTCATTCCAAATAAGTTTATTTCGAGCCTGAGAGTGCATGATAAATTTAACAAAATGGCCGTAAGCTATGCTCGCAAATTTTCTGCTCCATTTCAGTCTTTTGCATGAATGAAAAGTGACTACTCATTTCAACTAAAAAAAAAGGAATTCTTAATTTTTGATTTTTTAAAAAAAGATTTTGACTTTTACAAAATGCCACTGAAAGTATGTCAATTTATTCAATGTTTTGATTGATGAACTTAAACTAATCAGTTAAAATGTGTGTAACAGAAATCGTAAAATCAATACATTTTTGCACAACCACCTTTGACATGAAATCTGTCACAAATTATAAATAGTGAATGGTATAGGCACGATGAATGAAACTTATTGGCTTTGTCATAGGTTTACTATTTTTATCTTTGATTGATTACGTTGTTAGATTGCTAAATATTTGCATCATAGTTTCTAATATATTTAAAACATTAATGTGTAATGTGATTATTAATTGTATATAAAGATTCTTATTAATAAGCTCCCTGAAAATTGCATCCACAATATTCAACAAATCAAGCTTTAAATTTAAATCATCTGACAGAGCTGACGTATGACGATCGTCATAAATGGTCAATTTTCTCCAGTGACAATCACATCCAACTGCGTGAGATGCAGCGGGTCGCACACGACGCAGAGTATATGCGTCAATGAGTAAAAACCCATTTGAGGAGTTAAAAGAAGAACAACTCAAAAAATTGTCCTGCGTGTTACTCCTCAAAAGATTGGAAATTCACTCTTTTTAGAGTGGTTTTCACTCTTTATGAGTGGAAATTTGCTGTTTCCCTAGTAAAAATCGAGTACACAAATAGTACAACATTCCTAAGGTGCACATTTGAAACATCATTTAAGTACAATTTGAGTACATTTATAGTACACAAATTTATACTATATTTGTACTAAAACTGTACTATAATTGTGTTCCAAATGTGCATCTCAGGAATGTTGTACTAGAATTGGACTCGATTTTTTCCAGGGTTAACATACAAAATTATTAGGAGTGGTATTATACCACTCCTTATAATTTTCACTCACTCGTTTACATTTAGAGAGTACTTTACTTAATATCCATAATGCTACTCAAAAATATTCCTTCAAGAATTTTTGAAGTCTTTTTTTTATATAAAATGCTGAAGTAAACAATAGCCCATGAAGAATAGAAAGAAAAGACTATCATAAGCTGTACTGCACTATGATAGATATATCCATGACCTAATCAGTGGTTCACAGCAAAAGGAGAACTGGAGTGCTGATAAAAAGCTTTAAACACATGACATAAGATATGCATGCACTCTCCTCTTAAAGGGTGTCACACCATTATCAGAGATGTCCCTGACTATTCAATATATACATGGCTGCGTGGATGAAAGTCCAACCAGTGGAAACAGTTCTAGATACAGGAACGGCAAGAGCATGGCAAGGCATGGACAGACTGGATCGGATGGTTCTTCTGATGGTATATCGCTGAGGAAGGAGAGCACTTCTTTTGTACTGATTCAAATCTGATTATAATAGAAAATAAGCAAGCTTTGATCGTTACAATATTTGCATACGCATGTGTATATTAATTACGGCAAAGAAAGAATGTTGAAAGCAACATAGTTTTGACGATTGTATGTGTGATGTCTTGAGACTCGGAGAAGTGCTCTCTCGCTGTAATCCCAATGCTTCGCATGACGTTTATTTTCGGGCAGATGATAGTATTTCTCAGCGTCTCCAGAAAAAAAATTCAAAATAAAAGTTCTTCAAAAATGTGTAACTGTGCCAAGTTTTCTTCTGCGTTCGTAACACACGTTTCCATATGGCTCATTCTCCGATAAACCGTGCAACTTTGGTTAGAGAAATGTTGAAATTTCGACTACTAATAACTCATGAAAAACATACAAAATCATAAACTTTTATGGTTTCTGAAGAAGAAAAAGTGCATGGGAGATGTTTTAAAAATACTTGATTTTTTAACCATTGTATTCCCTATTCCTAAATTTCGTATCTGTCGTTTCGTATCTGTTGGAATCTTTTTTTTAATATTCATTATTGAGAAAATTAGTTTTCTTAAAAACTTGATCTTTACACTAAATTAGGAGCTTTACACATACTACACTGTGGTGTAGTATTTTGCTCATAGTGTACCGCGTTTTGGGAGAAGGCAGCAAAATGTGCGTTTCGTATCTGTCGCGACGTGACAGTCACATAGGTTTTTTTTGATATTAATATCCTTGTAAATCATTACTGTAAATATATAATTCTATATAACATGTTATTCAACACTGAAGTTTACTTGATAAACCTAATGCGGAATCATCCATCAACAAATTCATTTTCACACTTTGTTATCGATTTTAGAATCTGCTTCGTATCTGTTTGCAATATTGGCGACATGCTTTAAAAAGCTCTTATGCCATATCAAATACTTAATATAATTAAACTTTATATGTCATTATCAATACCTATTACGGGCTGTTAAATGGCTTGCATTGCGTTTGATATGCCCGAATATTTTAGGAACGGGGGCACATAAAACATAGAAAGTATGGCTGGCGACATGGGGAAAAGTAACGATTTTGCATTTTCAGATTAATCGTTATAAACTTTCCTGGAATGATAAATTGTTTTGCTTCACATATGTTACTAATGTGACTCTAATGTATCACCTAAACCACTCAAATCATTTGTAATAGGTTTAACAACGTTCAACAAGTAACACGAACATGAGCGACACCAAAACGGCAAAGTTGCACACTTTATCGGTGAATAAGCCATATATTTCACAACAATGCACAATTCAAGAGCTATTTTACCGTACGTATTATATTAAAAAAATACTCAATTTTTGGTGAACTTTAAAATGTGTGAGAATGTAGAATAGAGTTAGAGACAGGGAGTTCTTGTCTTGATATTTTTTAGTATTTACACGATATAGATACCTATACACGATTATACGATATGATAAAGAATTGATAAGAATTAAGGGGGCATCTAACCTCATTTTGAGGTGTTATCTTGAAAAGCAGGGTAGAAGTAGTTGAAATGTTGGAAGTATGGCTGTTATATATCATTACCATACATATTTCAGAAAATTATATTTATTTGTAAATTTCGATACTCATATGCAAATGAGCTGGGGTCAAAATGTCACGGCAGTCAAATTTGGACATAATGAAAAAAAAAATTCTACCTCCGAAAATAAGTACCTAAGGTGACTAATTTACTTATTTTTTATTATTCAGGTATAATATATAGCCATAGCACTACAACTTAATGGAAAGACTTTTTGAATTTTCTTCTTCCGGTTGCCATGACAACCGTTTTATTTAAAAAAATCACTTTTTTTATGCTGGATTTGACCTTGAAAGGTCATAAATCAAAAAACAATTACTAAAAAATCCTCCCATTAAGTTGTAGAGAAAGCAATACTAGTTTAACTTGGAAGTCAATTATGCTTAGTTTACCTGAGAGTGTTCTTAAATTTGCCATTAACGCCTCTCTTGACAGCTTACCTACTTTCACGAATCTCCACAAGTGGGGAAAACGGTTGAGTGCGAACTGACCTCTTTGTGGCTGTAAAGGTACCCTTCTACATATACTTAACAACTGCAACCATATGCTTGAGTGGTATCTATAGCGCCACAACAAGATCGTCAGGGTCATCATATCTGCCGTCGGAAATAGTGACGCTTGTAGGAAAAAAGATCTCCCTATTACCGCCAACGTTGAAGGATACCTTACAGCCGGGGACAGTTCCTTCAGATGTCCTTCCCACAGTTCAGAAGCCAGACATTGTTTTAACCTATCCTGCTGTGAAAAAAAAAATATTTGAGCTAACTGTGCCATTCGAAACGAACATGATAAATCCCACACACTCAAAGTCGACAGATATGCCTCCCCGGTTGGTGATCTCACTGATGCCGGATACAAGGCCAGCCATATTCCATTTGAGGTTGGCTCTCGAGATCTTATAACCAAAGCCAATGAATCGCGGCTAAATCATCTCCTGCGGGTCGTGAAATCTGACACTAAATACAAATCGCTGAAGGAAGACATTTCCAAAACCAGTATCACTTCTTCGTTTTCCATATTCCAGTCCCGGCATCAGAGAGAATGGAATGTTGCCTCGTAGTGCTCTTCCAGGGCGACATATCTGTCCCCGCCGCTAGTTCATTGCTGCCATTCAAGTTCCTGTTTTGCTTGTTGTTTTTGTCCTATTTATTTTTTTTGTCTGTTCCTTGTCCTCACCCTGCTGTCAGTAGAGGCACCAGTTGGCTTGGTTTCGTGTGCTTTCTTTATTCTATTTTTTGCTCATTTTATGTTTCTTTGTAGAATGTTGAATAAAGACGATTGAATAATAATACTTTAATTGTAGGTTTTTTCTAAAAGAACCACAATCAGTTTACCAGCCCCTTTTAAAATGACAATTTCCAGTTGGTATATGACTTATATTATACTATGTATAGGGAATCAGGTGCATTGACATTCAGTAGTGCATTCTATTTTCGTTATTGCAAATGAAAGTCCAAAATTAAAATTGTATGATGATTTGGTGAGTTTGCTCCTTTATAATTTATGCCGTGATTGGTTCATTGCGCAAATGAAATGTCGAAACTCGACTCAGGTAGTATTTATTGTTAAGGCTTCTGTTCTTTTTTAGTTCAAATTTTGCAAAATGGTCACATGGCATACCGGTATTCTGGGTTACCATTTTAAAACTGAAAATAAAAACAATCGTGTTCATAGATAATTTGAATATTGATAATACGGATACTATTATTATGCTGTCATCTCCATATTCGTGGGCAAAATGGTTGATTGAATGTCGAGAATATATGACTGTCATTCATGTATCTCAAACAAAAATATCTGCCTTATGAAAATTGTAATCAGGAATACCGAATATAATTGTAAGCAGTCGGCATTTAATTATATTGCATGAACAATCATTTCCGAGAACAAGTTGTCTCCTAGCACAGACTTGCATATGATCGATTAAAATGTGTAGCAATATTTCATATTTTACAACTTTATGCATAATACGAACATATGCAGATAATAAGATCGAGTAATGATATATAGGAACTTTCCTTTTTTCCTTCAAGATTTGGTAATAGAACTTGCTATGGGGGAAAATGACCTTGCGTAAAACGCGAAGAAAAATTTACATGTATGGTTGTAAACTCAAACTGTATTGACATTGCATGGAACTGTGTTTACTAAATACATCAGTAGTGATGAATCTGAATGCTGTTAGTGACAGTGGCGTGCACATGATTTTTTGACTGGGGGGCACAAGCTATAGTTTTCCCCGAATAACACAACGGGAGATATATGATTGGATGTTTTAAATACGCCAATAGAGCGCCAAAAATTATACTTATTTCGGTCAGAAAATTTTATAGAATATTAATAATCGCGCGTAGCGCGCGAAATTCTAAAACAAATTTGCTACTTTCAGCTAAAATGGAGATAAAAATCTTGATAAATGCGCGAAGCAAAGTTTGTAGAATATTAGCAATCGCGCCAAGCGCGTGGAATTTTGAAACAAATTTGCTACTTGTAGCTAAAAATCGAGATAAAATCTTGATAAACGCGCGTAGCGCGTAAAAGTTTTCAACAGTTTACGTTTGAATATCTAAAAAGTGAAAACTTAAATATGAGTGTTGACAATTTCGTCAGTGACTGAAAGTTTGGGGATAGGAGACGCAAAAGTTGTGCCACCTCCCCGCTATGTTTTTCTTGGTGCTACCAGTGAATACATGAAAATGATATCATTTGTTTGCTTTAATTTGTTTTTCTCCTAACGTTGGTTTGGGTGATTTCCAGTTTTTTTCCATCCAAGATCTTCAAAATGCTGGAGAAACCACGCGGACAAATAAACAACTAAGGCCCCAAAATTTGCGAGCAAAAATAGTCTATGAAAAGTAATGAATTTTTTGATATGCGCGAAAAAAAATCTGAAAATTCTTTAATTCCTGCTAATAATCGTCATATTCTTGAACAACAATCAACATAATCTAGTCGGTTGATTTTCGCCAGCTGAGTCGGGAAGAGAGCATTGTTCGTGGGAGCTGGTCAAGATCCCCGATTTCCCGAATGGACCTTTTCCCCCGACTGTCACAGCCGACTTGGGTGTGGGGGGGGGGGGGAGGGCACGTGTTTAAAATGAACATATCCAAGTGATATTAACTAGACTAAAACGTAAGAACATATATCTTTATCTATGGCATTTCTGGAAATAGTACGTTATCTATTTGAGTATTATAAGTACGAAGTTATGTGCTCGTGATACATAATCTTAATTCAACCACGTACCGGATTTGTTGATCCCATTACTTAGCAATATGTACGTGGCAATGCCTAAGGGCATGATTGGTTCAACTGATCATGTAAAGGGTACTAGGTTAAAGAGATAAGGATTATACCGACTTAGATTGTGTATTCTAAGCAAAGCAAAATCAGTACTGGATTTTCAAAATCCTAATTTATAGTTTAATGCCATGCATTTGGGATATTTGAAATTCATAACCAT
>JXSR01S015291.1:57257-72534 GCA_000969725.1 Ophiothrix spiculata | reverse complement strand
GGGGGGGTTCTTAAAAAACAATTGTACGGGGATGCTCAAAGTAGACTTCAGAATTTTGACCATCTCTATACCTCAAAAAGCATGATTTTATGACCCATCTCTATACCATTTTTTTAGAAAAAGCATATTTAATCTAAAATAACATCACACTGTAAATCACGATTTAGGAAAATGTTCTGTTCTGCGGTAGTTTTTTCAATCGGGGAAGTAGGCAAAATTAACTGTCACGTGCATCAGGTTGAACGGCTCAATTATATTTTATTGCTTAATAATAATGTTTTTGAGGTATTGCTAGTAATATCAGATTTCATATGTCTCATGAATCAAAACATTTAATGTATTCTAATGGCAAAAAAAAGGGGGGAAAAACGACTGCAAGAACAAAATCCGTGTCCTTTCTACATGTACCTTCAACACTTAAGACGTTTACAATAATAGTGATTGTAATTATTCAACCAGAGTATTTCACAGCATGCATTCACCTTTTACTTATGCCCGCAGTAAATTCAGAATAAGTGCATATGTTTTTTTGCATATATCAAGGAATAAATATTGATGTTTTGGCTCACATTTGGTCATGTGAACAGTCTTTGCTGTTGTATTCAACAAATTGTTCAACGTTTCTAGTTATTGAAAATTGATAAATTCAGTTCTTAAATGGTCTGTAAGCAGTAAGTTATAAAATACTAGAATCATTATGGTTTGGTAGAATGGTCATCCGCTAGTCCGACTAGATTTAACTAAGGGTATGCCTGTCCGAAAATGAAATAATGTTCATCATACACTGCGATAGCTCGAAAAAGCGATGTTCGATCCGAAAATGAAATACACTTCTTTTAGTCCGACGCTACAATTGTTCAAATTTGAATCCGTGAAAACTCTGCGCTAGCCAGACTGGTGAGGTGCTTTGCATTAATTTTATAAATTGATGCGTTAGTCCGATCATCAAAACATGACTATATAAGAATTACGAGAATGCATTATTTCTGAAATTGTGTGATAGCCATGCAACTAAGTTAACTATTCAATGGTATGAGGGCCACAATATGCAATGCTAGGGCCATTAAAAGCTAGGTATGAAATTTCAATATATTAAACATTCTCATAAAAGTGGATTTATATTAAAGATGACAAAACTTGCAAAAAACCGGGAGTTTTAAAATTAAAATTATTTTTAAAATTACAACAAAAAGAAGAATTTTGCAAAATCACCAAAACCGGTAGTCTGTGTTACAGAACAAGAAACTGTACTAGTAAAACAAACTAACTCCAACCCACTAATCATGCTATAAATAGAAAACAATATTTTACGCTCCCTCGGATTTTCGCTGATGGTATGTGTCTTCGGGGCTTGCTTAAATAACTCGCGCCGAAGGCGCTCGTTGGTCTGTGAACATTACCTAGGGCCTTACACAAAGACTGCAAAACCGGTTGCCTGCTTGTGACATCACAAAGATGACCATAGTCGCACTTGCAACCCTCACCTATATAGTTCAGTAACTTAGGCTCTACATAGAACAGTGATCTGAAAGCCACTGACAACCGAACCGCAGGTGCTCTCTTGTCAGTAAACCAAATCAGTCGAGCCCGATTGTATATCAAATCTGGCCCTGATCATATAGTTTTTGAAATGAAGGGGCGCCTGCAACAGGCCTATAAAAGCAATCTTTCTCCTCAAATCAATGACTGGACCTGAAAACCTTATCGCGCATTGAAGAAAAGTTTAAAAACATTTTGTAAAATTTAATACACTAACTTGACACTTTTGGTTACTATAAAGTAAACTATACATACAAATACCATTTATACACAGTATCATTAGGGTTCATCCAGATGACTGTGATGAACTCAATCACATTTTAGCGAGGTCGTAGAGAAGAGCACTGCTCAAGAAAGTAAGAGAAACGTGCAAGCGATTTATTAATGGTTTTGCCATTAGGGTTTCATTAATGTATGCCTAAGAAGCAGCAAAATGGATCACAAGTTAACCTAATGTGACGTTGTTTTGAAGAACTAGTCGGAAAGTGTCGGGCAAATGACCTTTTTTATACTGGCATTACAGATTGGCATGAAAGCGAATTATTTGATAAAATCTCACTCTCTTGCTATCGTATCAAATCGCGTGATATTAACTGACTCTTCTCTATATAAGGCAATAAAGTAGGTGCTTACATTAATAGTCTAACAAACAACCTTTTGAAGATATCATTATTTAGACGATTTTTAGAAATTCAATTACTTCAAGTACTGTTTGTCCAATTTAGTTGGCCTTTACAACATCCTTACAACATCTTTACAACATTGTCCACATATTCCTGAAACGCGACTTTCAAATGACCACGCTCAATTAATCACGAAGTGAATCAGGCTGAATTTGATTTTGAAAGTTTTCAAAATCTTTACGATGTAAATGGATGAATCGACAGGCAAAATCCGATGACAATATATTTCTGCTTCATGACTAGACATTTTGACATTTAGGATCGTTACGTATAAACAAGTGATTATAATTTAATATTATTAAAAAATGCAAATGTGAAAGTGGATTTCGACCTTTCCACCTATTTATCTATTCCATCGATGTTTGTCACATGTCCAAGTATTAAGTTTTCAGAGGGAAGTTAGCATTTTGTTTAGGTTGAGATTCAGTTTCAAGTGGATCATGAATAGAAAAACCTTTTTTACTTTGTGTGCGGGAACATTTAAAAAAAATCTCAGGATAAATGGCAAGCTGAATTCGCTGAAAATATACTTCGATACAATATGAAAAAAAACATTTACAAAGATTCTCCTAAACAATAAGATCAATTACATACACGAACGACTAAAATAAGGTGGTTGATATAACTTTTATGAAGTGATTCAATGACACCATGAATGTAGAAGAAATGATAGAATTGTGTATAAAACCTAAACACGATAATGCAAATATTAAAAAGCAAAAGGGATCGGATCTTTAATAAACAAATATTTAGTGACTCTTTTTTTCGAATTGAAGTTTTCCTATTTTGCAAATATGATTTTAAGAATCACCTTTGACTTTAATGCAAACGCATTTGCTCAGTGTCTTAAGTGGGCTATAAGCATAACAACTAAATTCTATTTAAATTTTATCAAAATTCAATCATCCGACACTAGTATCCTACTTTTTATATGAATGTACAGAAAATATATTAATTTGTCTTACAATTTGAAATAGTTGATTCGTTATTACATTTGACAGTATGGCAGTATTAATTAACGCTACAGGGAAGCAAACAATTTTTCCCTCATCTAGTTTATGATACTGTTCATAAAATCATCCCATCTCTTTATTAAATAATGTCGATGTCTCAACAATTTAAGCTACAGAGTCAAGATCTTGAATGTATACTTAAAAAACAGAACGATTTCTTTTCAAAGAAGTTTATTTCGAGCCTGAGAGTGCATGATAAATTTTAACAAAATGGCCGTAAGCTATGCTCGTAAATTTTCTGCTTCATTTCAGTCTTTTGCATGAATGAAAAGTGACTACTCATTTCAACTGAAAAAGGGCATTCTTAAGTTTTGAATTTTAAAGACTTTGAGTTTTTAAAAATGTCACTGACAAGTATGTCAATTTATTCAATGTTATGATTGATGATTTTAAACTAAACAGTGAAAATGCGTGTAACAGAAATAGTAAAATCAATACATTTTTGCACAACCATCTTTGATACGAAATACGGTATGTAAGAAATTATAAATATTGAATGGGAAGTAATTGGCTTGGTCATAGGTTTACTATTTTTATCTTTGATTGATTACGTTGTTAGATTGATAAATATTTACATCATAGTTTCTAATATATTTAAAACATTAATGTGGTAATTTGATTATTAATTGTATATAAAGATTCTTCTTAATAAGCTCCCTGAAAATTGCGTCCACAATATTCAACAAATCAAGCTTCTACGCAGTCCGTGCGTACGCTTAATTTAGAATTTAAATCATCTGACAGAGCTGACGTATGACGATCGACATGAATGGTCAAATTTCCCCCAGTGACAATCACATCCAACTGCGTGAGATGCAGTGGGTCGCACACGACGCAGAGTACACGCGTCAATGAGTAAACGCGAAACGGGGAGCTCATATTTGAGGTGTTAAAAGAAGAACAACTCAAAAAATTGTCCTGCGTGTTACTCCTCTTTTTAGAGTGGTTTTCACTCTTTATGAGTGGAAATTTGCAAAACACTCCTTTCACTCTTTAGGGGAATGAAATTTTCACTCGTTTACATTTAGAGAGTACTCTACGTAATATCCATAATGCTACTCAAAAATATTCCTCCAAGAATTTTTGAAGTCTTTTTTTATATAAAATGCTGAAGTGAACAATAGCCCATGAAGAATAGAAAGAAAAGACTATCATAAGTTGTACTGCACTATGATAGATATCTCAATGGCCTAATCAGTGGTTCACAGCAAAAGGAAAACTGAAGTGCTGATGAAAAGATATGCATGCACTCTCCTCTTAAAGGGTGTCATACCATTATCAGCAATGTCCCTGACTACTTCATCTGGCAAGCTATTCCATATATACACGGCTGCGTGGATGAAAGTCCGGCCAGTGGAAACAGTTCTGGATACAGACGCAGGCATGGACAGACTGGATCTGTGCCAAGTTTTCTTCTGCGTTCGTAAAAACAAACTTAACACACGATTCTATATATTTCACAACAATGCACTATTCAAGAGCTATTTTACCGTACGTATTATATGAAAAAAAAATCAATTCTTGGTGAACTTTAAAATGTGTGAGAATGTAGAATAGAGTTAGAGACAGGGAGTTATTGTCTTGATATTTTAGTATTTACACGAAATAGGTACCTATACACGATTATACGATATGATAAAGAGTTGATAAGACTTAAGGGGGGCATCTACCCTCATTTTGAGGTGTTATTTTTGAAAAGCAGGGTAGAAGTAGTTGATATGTTGGAAGATCATTACAAAACATATTGACTGAGGTTTCAGAAAATTATATTTATTTGTAAATTTCGATACTCATATGCAAATGAACTGGGGTCAAAAGGTCACGGCAGTCAAATTTGGACATAATGGAAAAGTGAATTTTGCCCCCGAAAATAAGTACCTAAGGTAACTAATTTACTTATTTTTTACTATTCTGGTATAATATATAGGCATAGCCCTACAACTTAATGGTTAAAACTTAAAGGTGCAATTCATGATTTTGATGTGACTAAAACCTCAAGACTTTTCTAGCTTAATAAAATGAAGAGTACAACATTAACATTTACTGAAAATTTCCCGTGATTCCGACCGTTCCCTTTCAAGTTACAAGCTTTTCAGTATTTTGGCAATCCCCATGATAGGCTACTGTGTTGTAATTACTGTCGGGGCCCCCCGGCAATAATTAAAAAATGACACATTTTCTCACTTTTCTCAAAAATGCATGCACATATGCAAGAATGGTTTGGGCATTGTAACATATACCAGTTGAGGATTCTTATAAGCTAAAAAACTCGATTTTGATAGAGGTGACCTTGAGGGTGAAAAGTGGATCATGAATTGCCCCTTTAACAGTTTTATGGAAAAAAAATCACTTTTTTCAAGCTGGATTTGACCTTGAAAAAGTAAATTTAGTAAATACTAAAAAATCCTCCCATTAAGTTGTAGAGCATTACATAAACTATATTTGAGCCAAATTGTTGAGGGGCCAGTTTCCAAGTAGCCGAAAATTGCATTTTGAGATAAACGCATTTAAAAATTCCGATAAATAAAGAAAGAAATAAGACGTTAACTTCGCGAAAGAATGTCCGATTTTGTTCAAATTTGAAGTAAATGAAAGAAAATAATCAGTACGTCTTTATGTTATTAAAATCTCATTTTTGTTACTGAAAAAAAAATGAGGGTAGATGCCCCCTTAAGACGTTCCTCCATTACGTAAGAGCATGAATTTATTAAGTGGGCCTAACAGGAAGTCAAGAGTGATTTCCCTCGATAATTCACTGTCAATTTTAATGTTTGATGTTTAGAAATCAGTGTTTGCAAAATGTTTAAATCTCTAATGACAAGACGCTTATAAGACTTAAGAAATGTTAAGCTCAGTGCCTGATAGCAATATTTGGTGGATTAAAATGTCACTTTAATTGTAGGTTTTGTCTAAAAGAACCAAAATCAATTTACCAACCCCTTAAATGACAATTTCCAGTTGGTTGATGACTTGAATTATACTATGTATAGGGAATCAGATGCATTGACATTCAGTAGCGCATTCTATTTTCATAATGCAAATGAAAGTCCAAAATCAAAATTGTATGATGATCTGGTGAATTTGCTCCTTTATAATTTATGCCGTAGTTGGTTCATTGCGCAAATGAAATGTCAAAACTCGACTCAGGTAGTATTTATTGTTAAGGCTACTGTTCTATTTTAGTTCAAATTTTGCAAAATGGTCACATGGCATACCGGTATTCTCGGTCACCATTTTAAAACTGAAAAATAAAAACAATCGTGTTCATAGATAATTTGAATATTGATAATAAGAATACTATGATTATGCTGTCATCTTCATATTCGTGGGCAAAATGGTTGATTGAATGTCGAGAATGTATGACTGTCATTCATGTATCTCAAACATAAATATTTGTCTTATGAAAATTGTAATCAGGAATACCGAATATAATTGTAAGCAGTCGGCATTTAATCTGTATTGCATGAACACAATCATTTCCGAGAACAAGTTGTCTCCTAGCACAGACTTGCATATTGTAGCGGGCAGGCGCCTCGTGTGAATTTTGAACCCTTAAAATTTCGGAAATTGTGAATATTAAAATGTCAGGATAATGGCCGGGTTGACACCAGGTGCAATGCACCACTGTAAATTTTGTGTAGGGCCTGAATACGTTGTGGACGATAGAAGCCCACGTATGATTGCACCGTTAACAGATCACTACAGTTGAAACGAGAGACAGACTTTAAACGTATTTTGTTTCTCACTATAAAAATATCAAACTCATTTTATTCACCTCTTTGTTTACAATAAGATCTGAATAAGAATAGGAATACACTAGGCTTTGACTTTCACTTTCGTCTTTCGTTCGGTTTCCACGAATTAAATCTTTCGTTCGGTTTCCACGAATTAAATGGCGGACTGTACGGGTGGACTGCCTAGCTAGCAAGGGCCGCGCCCTGATTGGCCAGCGGTAACGTCATAGCTAAAATTTGCATACTCCAACAATTGATTTAAGGGGCATTACTCGAAACTAGAAAAATAAATAAAAATAAATAGGGCCTATCTCTCAGTTTTGCACCACTCATCAGATTATTAAAATATCACTAAAAGAGATGCGATCCGCTTCAATATGATCGATTAAAATGTGTAGCAATATTTCATATTTTACAACTTTATGCATAATACGAACGTATGCAGATAATAAGATCGAGTAATGATATATAGGAACTTTCCTTTTTTCCTTCAAGATTTGGTAATAGAACTTGCTATGGGGGTAAATGACCTTGCGTAAATCGCGAAGAAAAATTTACATGTATGGTTGTAATCTCAAACTGTAATGATATTGCATGGAACTGTGTTTATTGACTACATCAGTAGTGATGAATCTGAATGCTGTAAGTGACAGTGGCGTGCACTTGATTTTTTGACTGAGGGGCACAAGCTATAGTTTCCCCCGAATGACACAACGGGAGGGGTATGATTGGATGTTGTAAATACGCCAATAGCGCGCCAAAAATATGTATGTAAACATACTAATTTCGGTCAGAAAATCTTATAGAATATTAATAATCGCGCGTAGCGCGCGAAATTCTAAAACAAATTTGCTACTTTCAGATAAAATGGAGATAAAAATCTTGATAAATGCCCGAAGAAAATTTTGTAAAATGTTAACAATCGCGCCAAGCGCGTAGAATTTTGAAACAAATTTGCTACTTTTAGCTAAAAATAGAGATAAAATCTTGATAAACGCGCGTTGCACGTAACAGTTTTCAACAGTTTACGTTTGAATATCTAAAAAGTGAAAACTTAAATATGAGTGTTGACAATTTCGTCAGTGAATGAAAGTTTGGGGATAGTGTACGCAAAAGTTGTGCCACCTCCCCGCTATGTTTTTCTTGGTGCTACCAGTGAATACATGAAAATGATATCATTTGTTTGCTTTAATTTTTTTCTCCTAACGTTGGTTTGGGTGATTTCCAGTTGTTTTCCATCCAAGATCTTCAAAATGCTGGGGAAACCACGCGGACAAATTAACAACTAAGGCCCCAAAATTTGCGAGCAAAAATAGCCTATGAAAAGTAATGGATTTTTTGATATGCGCGAAAAAAAATCTGAAAATTCTTTAATTCCTGCTAATAATCGTCATATTCGTGAACAACAATCAACATAATCTAGTCGGTTGATTTTCACCAGCTGAGTCGGGAAAAGGGCATTGTTCGTGGGAGGTGGTCCAGATCCCCGATTTTCCGAATGGACCTTTTCCCCCGACTGTCACAGCCGACTTGGGGGGGGAGGGCACGTGTTTAAAATGAACATATCCAAGTGATATTAACTAGACTAAAACGTAAGAACATATATCTTTATCTATGGCATTTCTGGAAATAGTACGTTATCTATTTGAGTATTATAAGTACGAAGTTATGTGCTCGTGATACATAATCTTAATTCAACCACGTACCGGATTAGTTGATCCCATTACTTAGTAATTTGTACGTGGCAATACTTAAGGGCATGATTGGTTCAACTGATCATGTAAAGGGTACTAGGTTAAAGAGATAAGGATTATACCGACTTAGATTGTGTATTCTAAGCAAAGCAAAATCAGTACTGGATTTTCAAAATCCTAATTTATAGTTTAATGCCATGCATTTGGGATATTTGAAATTCATAACCATTTAATTCAGGTGATATATGTAAAATTCAGAATGATACTTTATATTTAATGACGTTTTTAGAATATGTGAAACAAATTCAGTTCAAAACATGTGTTTTGACATCTTTAATATTAAATCCACTTAGGGACGGCTTCAAAACTCAACCGGCGGTTGTCTGCCGGTTCTGGGCGGTTGGCTATTGTTTATTCAGGTTGAATCGCCCAGAACCGCCATGAACCGGCAGACAACCGCCGGTTGAGTTTGGAAGCCGCTCCTTATTTACACAGTTGTATGTAATCTAAAATAACATTGCACTGTTAATCACGATTTGGAAAATGTTCTGTTTCATAATGTTATTCAATAAAAATAATTTCGGTTGAGGCATAATTCACTTTATTCTTTATTATACACGGTTGCTCATATAGTTGGAATGAAAATATGTTTACCACTTTTTTATGTAAAGGTCAATTTATGATGAACATATCTGAAAACTTGTGTTGCTTTTGGTCAGATTTGATAGGTAATATTGTTGGGTGTGAAACGGAACTCCAAGTGTGATCAATTTCTTCATGTACTGGTAAGGGGGCAACAACAAAAATGGGCCAAAAACGTGATTTTTAGGTCAAATTTTGACCCCGCCTTTGACCCCATCACTTCTTTACTTAAGTTGAGTGGTCATATTGAATGCTCATCTGTAATAGAGTGAGAATTAGGTGATTGACTGTCTTGGTCACGCTTGATTGCGCCAAAAGAATGCTTGGGAGCAAAGAACAAAATGATCCCCCAACGCCCCTCAATTTACAATAATAGGGTTATGGTTAACGTCGAATGGTCCCTGGCGGTATATGCAATTTTCAAAACATTTTAAGATGTCATATATCCCCGGAAACCATTCCACGTTCACCACAACCGTATTTTTGTAAATTGAGGGGCGTTGGAGGATAATTTTGTACTTTGCTTCCAAGCATTCTCTTGGCGCAATCAAGCATGACTAAGACATTCAATCACCTGATTCTCAATCTACTAAAGATAAACATTCAATATGACCACTCAACTTGAGTAAAGAGGTGACGGGGTCAAATCAAATTTGACCTCAAAATCACGTTTTTGACCCATTTTTGTTGTTGCCCCCTTACCAGTACATGAGAAAATTGATCACATTCGGAGTTCCATTTCACACCCAAAACGATTACCCATCAAATCTGACCAAAAGCAACATATTTTTCCTGATATGTTCATCATAAATTGACCTTTACATAAAAAAGTGGTAAAAATATTTGTATTCCAACTATGAGCAACCGTGTATGTACGAATTGAGGTTAAAGAAATGTTTTCCTATTTCGCAAATATGTTTTTATGAATCTACCGTTAAATAAATTCTAATCTTTGCGTGTTTCTAATATCATATGTCATAAGCACAACCACTAAATTCTACATAAAATGTATCATAATCCAATCATCTGATACTACAATCTTCTGCAAAACTCGTTGGGACACAATGACAATAACAAATAGTTGGCTATCTATGTAAAATTGCTTGTGTGATCTTATAGAAAACTGAAGTTGTTACCGTTTACAAAACTTTTCCAATTCCCTTCCTCCCGCCCCCTCATAAATCAATGTTTTGTACACGTATGTCTAAAATACTAAACATTGATTAACCATAACCCCACTAGAACTCACTAAAGCTCACTGTCAAAAATTACCAAAATGCGCCTAAGCCCAAATACGTCATAGACACGGGTTACATATGGGGACGAAATCGCTGCCCGGGCAGCAGCCCCGTGGTGGCCTGCTAGTGGTGTGCCTCGCTTGGGAAGTCAGAGGTCATGGGTTCGAATCCCGGTCAAAACATGCTTTTTTCTACTGTGACGTAGTTGGACTAGAGAGCACCTCTCAATTTAGGGTTAGGGTTAAGGGGAGCTGGGAAAGTGCTGAATATCACTAAGTGTCCCAACAATTTTGTAAAAGATTGTAGCATCCTACCTTTTATATGAATGTATAGAAGATCATACAAATTTAAAATTGTGAGTCATTATTGCATTTGGACGTAGAGTACGACAGTATTAGTATAATTTTCTGCTTCATTTCAGTCTTTGGCATGAATGAAAAGTGACTACTCATTTTAACTAAAAAAAAGGCATTCTTAAGTTTTGATTTAAAAAAAAACGATTTTGACTTTTACAAAATGTCACTGAAAAGTATGTCAATTTATTCAATGTTTTGATTGATGAACTTAAAACTAATCAGTGAAAATGTGTGTAACAGAAATCGTAAAATCAATACATTTTTGCACAACCACCTTTGACATGAAATCTGTAACAAATTATAAATAGTGAATGGTATCGGCACGATGAATGAAATTATTTGGTTTTGTCATGGATTAACTATCCTATTGTTGATGGGTTTTGTTGTTACATTGATAAATGTTTATAGCACAGTTTCTATAGCAGATTTCGTAAATTCGTGTCTTTAAGCGCATATTGTTCATGGTAAGATTATATTTTGGAGGGGATGCGTTTAGAACAAAACTAAAAAGCCGTACAATACTCAACTCAAGTAAAAAAAAAAGTTTCCCTAGATCCGTCGAAAAAGTTTGATGGGGCCAAGTGTTCTACTCGGGCCCTTTATGTTGTAAGAACATTGGGTCCTCTTTTATCTTGGGAAAAAAATATGTGACTGTGATTTTTTTCTTCCCCCTCCCCCCTCCCCTTGTAAAGATGCCACTGATATTATATAAAACATACTCTTCTTGATTATCTTTAAAACCTTTTGATATTCCCTCGTGCAAATCGCGGTAAAGAATACAACATAATATTGACGCTTGTATTAGACGCTTAGGTGTTTTGCATGCTAAGAATGACGTTTATTTTAGGGCAGGGGATTTCCCCGCGTCTCCAGAAGACAATTTTCAAATAAGAGTTCTTCAATTGATACTCGTGTGTCACACTCAGGAATCTGTAACTGTGCCAAGTGTACTTCTGTGTTTTACAAGAGCAAATTCAAAAGAGGAATCTGCATATTTCATAACAATGCATAATTCAAGAGCTATCTTACCGTAGGATGCATATATTCAAAAATACTCAGTTCTTCGTGAACTTTAAAATATGAATATGTATATATAAGAGTTGCAATACTAGGGGTTTCTTGTCTTGATATTTTAGTATAAATTTACACTATTCGGTATGATAAGAAGTTGATTAGAGTTTTAAATCTTAAAAGACGTTTTTGTAAAAGCATGAATTTATAAACTAATTACAGGAAGTCACGAGTGAATTCCCTTGATAAATTAATGTCAATTATAATGTTTGATTTTTAGCAATCAGTGTTTGAAAAATGTTCAAGTTTATAATGACAGGAATCTCATAAGACGTAAGTAAATTTCAGCTCAGTTCCTGCTAGCAATACCCGATGGATTAATATGTCAATTTAATTGTACGTTTTTTACTAACAAACCAAAGGGAGTTTAGCAGACACTTAAACAACAATTTCCAGGGCTTTATTTTACTTGAATTATGTAATGTGTGGGGTTTCAAGTTCTTACGCATTCACTAGTGCATTATATCTTCGTAATGCAAATGAAAGTTCAAGATTAAAATGCTTAATGATCTGGTGAACTTATGCCTGTTTGATTTATTCATTAAATAGATATATATTTCGTTAAAAACTAAATAATTATGTTGAATTTGAAGATAAATGTAAGATTTATGTACAGTATTGGTTTTCCATTGAATAGCATGCAACACACCAAACACCAAATACATGTACATAGTGCAATATCTAGATCTATGCCCTGTTTAGAATAAATCAAAAATCATTGTCAATGAAATCAGGCCAATTGATAAATGATTAAAATTACATCAAAGCATTTCATATTGTTCTATTTCAATCGATTTATTATTTTTTAAATTGTCACTAGGCAGGCATGACAGTTAAATTATTGGAGTATTCGGTAGTTACCATTAGTAGTTACCATTCGTTTGGACACTACTCATTCTAAAACTGGACAAGAGCAACAATAATTAGATCTCCCCTTATATAGATTATTTTAAGTTCAAGATATTATGTGTGTTCCCGGTAAGGTATACATTTTGGAAGTTCATAATATGTCATCTCAATATTCGTGAGCAAAATAGTTTGTTGGACTCAAAGAATATGCGACTGCCATTCATGTAGCTCAATCATAAATATCTGCATTCAGAATATTGTAATCAGGAATTCAAAATATAAGTTAGCCAACGGCATTCAATCTGCATTGCATGAACAATCATTTCCGAGAACATGTTGTCTCCTAGCACAGGCTTGCACATGATTAATTGAAATACATTTGTTTTAATATCATTAGCATTTATTAAGGGATATTCCGTTTGAACCGGTAAAAACCACCCAAAACCGACAGTTAACCGCCGGCTGAGGTTTGAAGCGACCCTAATCAAAATACTATCATAAATAATATCTTGAAAGTATACCACATATTTAGTTCTGTAAGAATGTTTCTGAGTAAAATTTATTACTCACAACGCGTTCTTGTCCACATCAGAATGATCGTTTAGTATATAACGCTAGAAGGCATTTTTAATGTTTCATTCTAAGTCCCAATTTATTTTGCCGTGTGCAATAGAGCAAAATGCTTCATTATAGGGAAAATAATTACAGTTTACCGGTCTCGCAAATAGATATAAATGCTGTATTATTGTAACACAAGGCAATTCTTCAAGACGTCGTAGTCATGTGCTTTCACACATAATTTTGTAACTAAGCACTATAATTCGTCTGAAAGATTCTTAGCAAGAACGGAAAGGTGGTGTCCCGTCGGCATCATTAATGATGGAGATGGAAACTCATGATGCATTTCGTAACGCTACGCTATTCCACGAATTACGGGGGATGCTATTGTTTGGAGTTTAAAAACAAAAAAGAAATTACTTGATTATAAAACCTCTCCAGTCTGAACACTTCTTCCAACCCAGGTTGAAGGCATTTTGCTCTAAATTGACTTCAAATTATCTGCAGAAATATTCTACGTAATTAAATAATGACACTTCAGCATAATACATCTGTATGAACTGGGATAGTGATTTTGAAGGTAAGAGACAGTGAGGGTAGTTATACTTCAGTTTTATTTAGAACGTCTGGGGGACGTCCTACGCTTGAGCTGACAGTAATTTATGGCGTCCCCCAGACGCCCTACGACAGAAAAAGAAACAAGAGAAACCTGCGTTTGATTTAGGTAAATGCATTGATTCTTATACAATTTTACAATTAATTCGATGTCTCTGTTAAAATGCTTGGTAAATTGCTCAGGTAAAATTAAAAGAATCCCTATCATTACTATATACGCCAACTATCATAAACGGTTTTATCATATTTATTCATATGTTTTGTACAACAGTTCAGATCAGTCAAAATTGCATGCTGTCTAAATCTGTTTAACTGTCTGTCATTGAATGTGTGCTCCCTAATGGCTCTATCGGTATGAGCATGGATTGACGTCTTAATTGTCATTTATATTTTGCGATAAGAACATTACTGTCGTAATTCATCTATTTGTATACTACACTATAATAGTTTATGATAAGACTAAAAAAAATATATCAATAGTCCCTGCCAGACAAACTTTAATGTTATTGTTGTTCTAAAGTGCAAACTACTTAAATAATGAAAAATAATATGACCTTATATATAAAAATATACAAATGTTGCCGTATTCAATTGATCATGATGTAAAAATGCCAATCATTTCAAATGTCACCTTTTTGTCATGACAACTTTTTTAAAAACCTTGAACAATAACATATATCATTTGTTCCTTGGTTGTACTTTGACATTTCAATGTTTTCAATCGGAAATATAGCACTTGCGAATATTACTTGCTAACACATTGTATTGTATCCTTCATGTCTTTGTTTATCGATCATAAGGTTCATTGGACAATATATGGCATCTGGTATCACGGCGTTTGAAATTCTATTGTATAACGGCAATTTTGAAATATTTCTAAAATTGGGTTCGGTAAAACATAATCCATATTTTGTCCATAATTTTTTTTTAATGTCAATATATATATTATAGCCTCTAACATTATTTTAGACATTTGATTCATACTATTACCACGTATCGTGTATGCCTATGATACTGTGTGTAATATTATGAAAAAACGCTCTTTATTATAATCCATTATAAATCATTCGACTTACAGCATAAATGATAAACAAGACAGTGGCGTAACCAGACTTTTGGTGTTGGAGGTGCACACTTTGTGGTTTTAACTGTCAATTTTCAACGCCCATTTTCAACTACTTCCAAGTGTAATTTTAAGAGAAATTTTTTCTTAATATTCAATGTTTGATATATGTTTGAAAAATCAGATTCTTCTCAAATAAACCAACAATACCTCATTAAAGGG
>JXSR01S015290.1:21695-35916 GCA_000969725.1 Ophiothrix spiculata | reverse complement strand
ACTGGATTTATTTGAATGAGATCCCATTTGAAGAAGTTCATCAGGGTTTCATAAATTCTAGGCCTTCAGCTCTAGTTATTTTACGAAAAATTTAACTTAAAATCGTCTACAGTAGTGACAATCATCCCATATTCTGATAGAAATTCTTATTACTATCTTTTATAGCCATTAGAAGATGGAAGATAAATTATACATGCGTACTGTCTATTAAACCACCGTCACATTCACATCCACGTGATAAATACCATTTGAAAATTCTTGCCGCCATATGTTTTTGACTAAAATTGCTCTTATTTGATAAAATCTCTGACGATTTGAATCATCCATCTTTTTTAAAAGACAAAAAAGCAACTTTCAGAAAGCTTGGAAAATGTCGGTCAGGGTGTTTTCATAAATTGAAGATATTCATAAATAATGTGTTTCACGTCTTGATTTTGAAAGCAATTAATTATTGGATACGAATGCGATTGAACAATTAAGTCTATATTTTACCTTGGCATTTGAAAACAAATAAACCTTCACCATAGTGGAAACTGCAGTAGAAACTCTTAAAAGGGCGCACCATAAGATTTCCAGGGGGAACAGGAAGTTTTTTGAAAAAGAAAATTTCCCCTCAATAGGCAGAAGAAAAAAAAAATCACTCGCGAACGGGGTGCGGGAAAAAAAATCAACCCCGAATCCCCCCAAGAAATCTAATGGTGCACCTCTAACAAAATCTGATTCAAGAAAAACCATGTTGTAAATAATTAGCTTTCTTGTACCATTTAACTAATTTTTTTGTTTTTTATTGTTTTTAATCCCTGATGTAATTAAATTTCGGATATAAAAAAGTAATTTTTCTGTCACCAGCAACTTTGTTATAAAGAGATTTTGTACTTTTAACCTGGGAAGGCAAGAATTTTCAATTTTAATTTGTGATTGATGTGGTCGTTCACGCTGCATATTCAACTGCGCATATGAGTTTGCAGTTACGTATTATACTTGCACGTACTACCAAGTCGCATGTCAACACGCACGCACACATAGTGTGTAAGCCACACTAACATATCCAGTTGTATGTACATGGATGTACATCCCAGGAATCTACATCGATATACATTCCTAGCTCTTGTGTAGTTTGCCGGCTCATTCCAAAGTAACGTTTGTGACCGAAAAATTGGAAAATTTCACTTTTAAATGGCCACAGAACCTAGCATAAACATTATATCAACGAGTTTGTTGTTGATAATGGTGCTCACTGATGGGGTCAAGATATGTATATGTTTGATAATTAAATCAATTGCCAAAATCCTGAGTAAAGTCCATGTAACGTTCGGTAACGTTTGTGACCGCGCACGGAAATGGTTTTTTGCTCCTAATCACTTCAAAGTACAATTTCTCTGAAGTGTCAACGATTTTTTTATTGCGCCTTCCACCGATTATGGGAAACATTTTTACAAATATTTCATAAAAGTTACAGAACATTATATCACTAGGATTTGTTTTAATGCATTGTTTTGTGTTGTAACGTTTGGTAACGTTTGTGACATTTTGGTGTAACTTTTTGGTAACGTTTGTGACATTTTTGAAACAAAACATGTGCTCATTCATGCACGGATATACAAACTTTATCATTTCTGATTGGAAAATACTTCTCATGTACCAAGTAACAAATGTATGACTGAAAAACATGTTTATGTGGTCGAATAAAAAAGCTGATTTTTTGCTTGAAATCAAAAAAGGTTCAGTTTCCACTGGAATGAGCCTGCCCCATATTTCCCTGTCATGTAAGAAGTAAGTAAATACATTTGCATTCATCTTGCTTGATGCACTTATAAATAAAACATTCAATTTTTTTAAATAGCATTTCAACAACTGTCCATATCTCCTTATCCAGGAGCGTACTGCTGTTGATTTGTGATGAACCCCCAGTAGATATTCAAATTGTGCATCACGCATGCCACAGCATTCACGGAAACATATTTTACGAAATCACCCAGCTACCAGCTAATTCATAGCTCTTCAGGATTTTTCAAAAATGAAGCCCTGAAGTTCCAAGCACCCGGGGGCCTGAACCTTTTTTGACACAATTGATTGCCTGAGGTCAATCCAATTGAGAAATGGAAATTGAAATAATGTTACTTGCTCATGTTGGCACTGCCATTTTTGCTGGAATTCAGTATCGAAGTGATTATGTAACTCCTCCAGCAATGGGATCACGCAAATCCCCTGACAACGATATGTGTTATATGGTGATCTTTTCGATCATGGTTCAAAGCTACAAAGCGTGATCCAGTTGCTGCAGTGATAATCGGATTACATGTAACTCTTCGATAGTGAATTCAGCCCTATCAACTGTCCCTCATTTTGAGGGACAATCCCTCATTCTGATAATAAAAAAGTCATGAAATCTGAGATGTCCTGCATTTTGCTTACTGTATTTTGCTATGCATATCATTGTGATGTCCTTCATTTTGTCATTTTATTTACTGTTTTTTGCTATGCACACCATTGTGATGTCCCTCATTCCAAAGTGGGATGTCCCACATTCTGGGATTCAAGAGGTTGGTAGGTGTGAAAATTGTCTTTTTTTTCTAATTCAGTATTTTAGAAATGGAAGTTTCAATATTCTCGTAAGAAATCTGAAGGTGGTCTTTGAAGGTACACCTATTCAACTGGATTTATTTGAATGAGATCCCATTTGAAGAAGTTCATCAGGGTTTCATAAATTCTAGGCCTTCAGCTCTAGTTATTTTACGAAAAATTTAACTTAAAATCGTCTACAGTAGTGACAATCATCCCATATTCTTAGTTTAAAAATAAATGAGATTATTTTATCAGCAGCATCATGAATTTGTAAATAATAAAGATAAAACTCAGGATTTAAAGTAATTTGTTGTCTACAATTGGGTCTTAGTACATTCAAATATATCTCAACAAAAAATTCAAGGATTTCCGTCCAACTTACGTAATTTGACTTCTGAATGAAATTCCATTGGCTATGTTTAGAAATGGAATGACTATTTTTATCACTACCTGTGTGTCTGTGACTATATTTAAAAGGGGAAGCTGATCTTGACTTTGGCTTGCTGACGTCATTGTCATGATGACGATCATGTCTTCTTGCCAGCCGAGTCTCTTTCTGGATCAGTAATCGTAAAGTTGACTGAGTTCATTGAAAAACCCCCATATATAATTTCAAAAGGTCAGACATTGTGTCATACAAAACAAAAGATAAGGGAGCAGTTGGCTATGAGCAGGCATAAGATTTTTCAGCTTTTTCTCTGATTTCAGAGTTTTTGATGTTAGAAATGTGCTGATTTCAGCTATTTTGATGTTAGAAATTCCACAATTTTCTTTATTCTCAGCCTATTTTGAGGTGTTTTAACAATATTACATACTATTCCAGATTTTTCAGCTTTTATCATGAAATTGAAGTAAGAACAGACCATACTACAGGGTATAGAAAAAATAAACCTTTCTGGGAACTTTTATTGTGCTGATGAGAATTTTCTGTGAAATTTATGAAAAAATGCATGAATCGCGCTAAAACCTTGCTTGTTTTTGACAGTAATTTGACATTCACCCCAAAACTTGGCTCATTTATTTGTATTTAATCATTCAATATTGCCAGAATAAATCATCTGTCGTCAGAAATTCTCATTTTATTATTGTTATTCGACTTCATATTATTTTTAAGCTTACAGATTTTTTTTTTCTGGGACTTCAACTTTTTTCTGGGTACGGCGTGGCCGCGTTACCGCGGATTTCGAAGCCCTGCCATACTCCCTCTCTCAGTGCATGGGTCAGCCAGAAAGTGACTTGAGTTCATGTAAAAAAAGAGTAATTGTTAAATGGACTGGCCTAGATTTTTCCCACTATACTTTGTTACCTACAGATTTTTTTACATGAATCGATAGAACATGTTTATAGTAATGTAACCTGCCAGTAGTTTTCTGTGATTTTGAGTAATTTACAATTTTCATTATCTTTCATTTATCGTCTTACAAAATATCAGCTTTTTTGTGATCAACTAATTGAAATGTTCCTAAAATGATAACCTTACGGATGTTTTCTCAATTTTACAAATTCTGACTCGTCATTATTCAAAGATTTGTAACTCCACTTCTGGGAAACCTTGGAGACGTGCGAACTTGAAACAGTTACTAATTTTAAGCTGAAGATATTGACAATGGTTGGTTACATATAGGGGGAGAAACTTTATTTAAAAATGATGAATGTTTAGTATCAAGTTAGGTAACTTGTAATACCAGAAGCTGCCTGACTCTTTTAACCTTGACACAGCATGTTCAGCTAAATTTTGAACCAGAGACCTCACACACCCTAGCTCTCTTCTTTTAAGAAGAGTGATGTGAGTGATGAATCTTCAAAAGAGTGGCAATTTTAACTCCTACAAAGAGTGAAGTAGATAACTCTAAAAGAGTGACATTTCACTCTTTTCCAGTGAAACCCCCGTTCAAATTCACTCAAAAACAGTGAAATGTCACTCTTTTTGAATAAAACAAAATTCCCTCCAAGACAGAGTGATCGTTCATCATTTAGAGTGTAATGCAGTGAGCATATCCTACATATAATTCTTTTTGCCTAATAAAATTTAAATATAACCCAAGAAATTAATGTTTTCTTCATCATCTCACATGGTCTGTAATGTGATATCAAATCATGATTGGTCATATCTGAAGTAATTCTTGTTTTGTTTTTTTACCAAATAAACAATTTTCTGCTATTGGGAAAATGCCTTATATCATCAAATATACTAAACTAGATTAGAGACTGAGTTAAACCAGATGAGCCAGTATACCGCATACCCGATGAGCAGCTTTACCGGCTTTTAGCACACGTGTCAGAAACTCTTGGTTGATAGGTCATTTTGCTTAAAAGAGATGTGATTAATTCCTCAGATTTTTGTGAATTTGTTGGCAATTTTTATTAAATGTGGCGTTACCCATAAACTACAATGTTAATGTCAGGATATAGACAAATCCGACCGCGCATGTTGATTTGTCTCAACCGTGTGTGGCGCTGTTGCGTCCGCCATTGAGGGGGGGCCACTTTTGTATACCTATAACCGTTGTATATGCGGATCGGTATTAATTTTCATGGCTTTTCTTGGAGTTTTCGGTTGTATTTTTTAAAAATATATAGGCCTAGGATAGTAAATTCACTTGTATTAAAAAGGAAAGCTTTAGCGAAAAATAAATGTTCAATGTCGTGATACTCGTGGAAAGAACTTGAACTTACTAATAGCCAATGATGATAGCTGAAGTTGCGCAAATTCAAGCTGTCACTTATAAAGCTGAAGCCGTCAGATTTTTGATATTCTTTTTTGCACCTTCTTGAAAAAAATGGGATCTGCTTACTTTGAAAATGTTATTAAAAAGACAAGATAATGTTTCTAGCTAAAAAAAGCTCTGTTAATATAGACAGATGATTCGAAAACAGGAAAACACTAACGCATCCGTATAACTAGTCCTACTACCACAATAATTGTTTCCGATTTTATTATTTTCAAAAGATTGAAAAGAAAAAGATGCTTTAGGCCTAGAGGTACGTGATGTTCTGAAACTAGCCAAACACATTATTGCGAGACAGTACATCTATAATAGGCCTACATTGTTCAGTAGCATATTATGGATAAGTTTCCAAAATCATGTTTGATGCTATATATCATGGAGCTCGTGTGGTCTAGTGGAACAGAGCCGGACTGCGAATCAGTAGGTCGTGAGTTCGAGCCCCGCTACGGCCAACGGGTTATGTCCTTGGGCAAGACATTTAATCCTAATTGCTTCGTCGACCCAAGCGTTATCATGGGTAGTTACTAGGAATATACTCAATAAGCGCCGTGATTGTAAGGCAGCCGCGTAAGTTGGTTATATTCTATCCAGGTAACAGAATAAATGTAAAGCGTTTTGATCAATTCTGGAAAAGCGCTATATAAGCACCGACATTTTTTCTTTTTTTTTATATAAGTGTGCCGTTTACAGGGGTGGCCTAAAAAAATTATTGTTCACAGGATCCCAATCATTAAACTAGGCCGGTTATAGTCACTGGTTCGCGTTTAGTATTATACCATCTTCATATCGGATATTAGTTTCAGTTTATGGTAACGAAACAAAAACGTATCAAAAAACAGTTCAACATGTACGATTATGAATGGCAAGCGTGTGAATATCCAACAAAGCTGCCGCGCGTAAATAACAAACGCGTGCTTTTAGAACAGCGTTCTTACAACGCACGTCAAATTGCGTATAATTTTAGCAACCACATAATTCAGCAGAAATCTTCAGTAAAAATAGAAGTTCGATTTTAAGATGGACATAGAATATATGTCCAGGGATAGGCCTAAAAGACTGACATCTCAATGTATTTACTATGGTGACAACTATACTAAATTGGCCCCCCGTAATGGCGGCGACGCAAGAGGGCGGCCTTTCGAGAGTGTCGAATTTGTCTACATAGAAGAGATATCATAAGGCCGTATACATTGCCTGTAGATAAATTGGACCAAGTGTACTTTAGGTCCCATCAAGAATTGTAGGGTTAGGGTTTAGGGTTAGTGTTAGGGTTAGGTTTAATTTAGGGTTAGGGTTAGGATGTAGGGTTAGGGTATAGGGTTAGGGTTAGGGTATAGGTTCTGATGGGACCTAAAGTATACTTTTTCTGATAAATTCATTGACACTTTATTTTCAAATGGATTGGATTTCTTGAATTCGAAATGTTGTTATGCAACGCTTAAAGGAGCCTGGTCCAATTGCCTCAACATTTTTTCAAACTTTTTGAAATTTTGGTACCAAAATGTTGCTCATATTTTTCTAACAAGCCATGTGAAATTTCACGGCTAAGTTATATTCGGTTTTGGAGATATAAATTAAAATGTGTCTAATTATGGTAACCATAATTAATTTTACATAGTAACGTATAGGCGGCTCTGAAATACAAATTTGCCCATAAAATCAAAACGGTTTGATCAATTAAGCTGAAATTTGAAATTTAGACTGCTTGAGTGGTCATCTTTCATATGAGATTGAAAATTAAAATTTGAAAAATTGGACCAAGCTAAGCTTCCTTTAACGGAAATCTTGTTGCAAAATACAAGGACTCCCTAGGTATTCCAAACAAGTGCTCATAATCATGCTCTAATAGGCCATATAATTAGGCCTAATATAATGTCTTCAGTACCACATGGATGATCTATTATGGTACAATTCAGTAATGTTTCGTCTGCTATGTGTTGTGTTGCCAAATTGGGTTAAATTACACAAGCCGTCCAACTCTTGTTGAAATTGCAGAACCAGTGTATCAGAGCCCTCTATAATTGTAAATCTTTCAAATACAGTATATATAATGATGGTGGTGGCGCTAATGCTGTTCCCATTACCAATCTTTTTATACTGGATCAAAAGAAATTAATATTTGGAGGGAAAATTGATTTTGTTTATTATTTTGATTTGATATTTGATGCCACCGTATCCATGGAGCCATTGTTTATTTTACTGGATTATCATCAGCAGTGCTTCCTCTAAAGGGTTTTTGGCTATGCCAATTTGAGCATTGGCTAAGTTGAAGTGTTGATTGGATTTTGATCTCTAAATTAAAGTTACTAGCCTTGATTCCACTTAGAATTAAAAGCTAATGGAAATGCTTTAAATAAAGCTTAAAAGTGTAGTAAAATAAAAAAAAAATACAGACATGTACACAGAAATGGCTCAAATTGACAGCGAATTGATTTGCAATATATCTATATGTGATGGTGGTGTGACTATCCAGTGTTTTCTAAATCCTAAATTTGTACCTCAGATTGATTTACCAGATAAAAGATCAAATGAAGCTCTTGGAGATAAGTTAATGCATATCAAAAGAGAAACAATTTTATCAAAAATAATTTTGTTTACCCATCACAGGTATAGAAACAAGATCTTTTTAAGATTTGAAACTAGAAACACTTTTTCAACCATTTTTTGTCGCCGGCGACAAAAAATACAGCTGGTAAATAATATCATTTTTTCCTCTGTTACACAAATTCAGTGGAAACTACTGGTAGGATATGTTAGTATAATCAAGTACTACCGATACATGTGAAAAAATTATATAGTAAGAAAATCAGCGGACAGGATCTAGGCCAGTCCCTTTAAGGATGGAGAAAGAAAGTGTGACATATTATACATCATTCAAAAGCTGAGATTATAGAGAATTAAAATATGTCATAAACTCGATTTTGAAATTTGCGACTTTTCTCTCATTTTGCCAGAGCACCTCTCATATGAAGTTCCAGTTTTCACCATTTGAACACTAACTGTGCAATGGTATGCCTGAACCATATTGGGAATCACTGTTTGTTTGTGTTTCATTCAGAAATACTGCCCTCATATTTACCCTGCATTAAGCATTTGTAATTTCCTCAGGAGAGGGGTGTTCAAACGCATACTAGTATTTGTAGGTATGTGTTTGTATGCACTTGATCAGATTTATTGTATAATATTAATCATCAAATTGGACTTTGAGTTGAGTATAATTTGGGCAAATTACTTTATCAAATGTGTATTTTTGGCAATTATAGATTGCTTAATTTACACCAATCAGGTCTATTTAAATGGCATTAGTTAATGATCAGTAATGTTGTAGGTCACTTTAGCTGTCAACTATGACAAAATATATTTGAAAACGCTTTCATTTTATGCTGTTTTTACTAAAAACCATTTTTGAGCAAAATCTTATAGTATAGGCCTATGTTTAAAAAAAGAGGAAAAGGGGTCATTTTTCTCAGCAACACAGAAAGCACGTTTTGTGTTTATTGGTCTAAAAACAGTAATTTTCAACTAAAAGGGGTGTTTAACACTGTGTATGTTTTTCAAACCTGGAGAATTAAGCACCCTTTTTGAGAGGCATAAAATTCATATGAAACTTAGATAAATCCTTGTTGAACTCATCTAGATGAGTGGCACATCTGGGTACCAAATAAAAAAATGTCTGTTTTCCTCCATAACATTTCTGGCATATGTGAGGCCACCTTTTTGATTAGAAAACAACATTACATGTATCAATTAAATTTATTATGAAATCCTAAACCTGTGACAATTTGCACGTAGTCCTCAGCTGAAAGGACATCATAAGGTCACATTATTTGATGTCATCATTGATAACTTGTGGCACACTTTTGGATTGTTATTGTTTGTTTGTTGTGAAGAACTAGAACTGTAGTAGAGAAAGAGTTCTATGAAACCCAACGGACGGACAACATCATTACAAATCATATCTACGCAGCCGGACAACATCTCCCATTAGTCCATATTAGACAAGGATTCCTAGCCCTTTTATTTTTTCCTGGTGCATTTTATAGCATTAAATGCTCGGGGGTGGGGGGTACTCAACTTTGGTCTGGACGGGGGTGTGCGGCTTGGACCGTTGAACCCATACCCATCTTTAAGGGTAATTTTTGAGTAAAAGTACACCCATGTTTAGGGATTTTGCTCCAAAAATGGGCTGATTTTTCAAAATTTTCTGGGTTCGCAGAAAATTTACACTTTTTTGGACCATTTTAGCATATTTTCTTGAAGATGTGAACCATGTTTAGGGATTTTGGTGCTAAAAAATGGGACCCATGTTTAGGGATTTTTTGTGAAAAAGCGGCACATCCCCATATACCTTATATATTTGAGTACCCCCCCCCCCGGGGATTAAATGCCTGTTGTTATTGGCGAGGTCAAATGTGAGTATTGGTCAAACTTTTTGTCTTATCAAAACATCACACGTGTCCTTGCCATGCGGATGTTTTTGTTATGTTTAACCTAGTTTGTGGCACATACAGTAAAAATTGATACATGTTTTTGCTATTTTCTTGTATTTTGCAGGCATTAGGTAATATATACTTCGTCCATGAGTCCCTAAAGAATGTGCAGTATTATGACTTCAAAAGTAAGTAGATAAATATTGACACTATCCTTTTGTCTAAAAACTGGCCATATCTCCAAAGGATCTCATCAACAATATGAATCAAAATGGGAAAGTTAACCATGCTGTGTTGTGCGGTACAAGATACCTAGTCTACGCACTATAATGCGTGTTTGACCAAGAAGTTTCATAGTCATGCCCGTAATTTGCAAGTTACATAACACAAAATATATTGAGTAGGCCTAGTGAAATAATAATAATAAATAATAAATAAACACGGCATTTATAATGCGCCCAAATTAGGCTGATTTTGCAGGATTTTGCCAATTTTACGGGGGGCGCCCGCCCCTTCTGCCCACCCTGGATCCGCGGCTGGATATGTGTAGAATCGCTATATGGGTTTAAAGAGTTAACATTTGAAAGGTATCATATCTATCAAATCCTAAAATCACAACAATATTAAATAATGTTTTTAGCAAAAGCTGTAAATTGTAAATTCCGAGATATTACAGGTAAAACGGTATATGCAGACAATCTCAAGGAGGCCAATATCTATGACAAAGCTAAGTTTCCTGCACATTTCTTTCCAGAGGTAAGACTTAGGGCCAAAACATAGTCTGCCTTCAAACAAAATTTTCGCTACCAAACATTTGGTCGTGACGTCACCAGATATTTGCGATCAAATTTTAAGTATAAAACCGGTAACAAACATTTGAGCCAATGTATATGGTAATTCAGTGTATGTGCAAAATTTAGTGCGAAGGTTTATTCGGTCTTTAAGTTATTTTATTTGCAGTCAATCATCATTTTGACGTCATGACCAAATGTTTGGTAGCGAAAATTTTGTTTGAAGGCCGACTATGTTTTGACCCTTATATTGTCAAGTGAGTGCAAGAAATTTTTGCAACAGCTGCCATATGACGTGGATTTGCATAAAGCTGGTTTCAGAGTAGCTGTCGTTGCGGCAGACGACTAAGCTTGTAGTTGTGGCAGACGACCGAGCATTTGCAATTTTGAGTTGTCGTAATGTAGCACAACACTTTTGTATATTGCTGCAATGGTCTGTCGCAAGAAAAGGTGAATTTGTTCCGACTCAAAATGTGTCGTTGTGACCATCACGACAAGGTTATCGATATATCAGCTTGTTGTGCTTGCTGCAAAAATTTTCTGATGCGACATGGTCAAGTTTTCGAGTTTACGCACTTAAATTTTGTGACGTCAAACTGGTCGTATGACCACCACGACAGACACTCTGAAACCAGCTTTACACACGATGTTGTGTCTGGTTTTGAGTGGTAGTTCATCCATTTCAAGAGCCACTGACATATGGCAGACGTTTTGTTTTTAGTTATTGTCTCGAAGGGAGCCTGGTTGAGCGGTTAAAGTTTGGGACTTGTAATACAGAGGTTCTGTATTCAAGTCCCTGTAGGACCAGTCAAAACGTTACTCTAATTGCTCAATGGTTCAGACTCAAAAATTGGGGTGTTGCGAATTATCTGATCCAGATTCAAGGTGTTTAATGAATTATAACATATGGCGGCCATTGCAAATACATGTTTCTTGCACTCAAATCTGTGACAATTGGACAATCCGTTGTTAACATTTGTTGATGAAGCGCGTAATTTGGGAGTTGTTATGGACAATAATATGTGTTTAAATACGCATGTGAACAATATATGTTGTTCTGCATACCATGCTATTCATAAGATCAGTCAGATAAGGAAATTCATCGACAGAACAACAGCTGAACGTCTCTTTCATGCCTTCGTTATTTCCCGATTGGACGCAAACAATAGTCTGCTCTATGTGCTTCCTGTTAATACGCTTTCTAAACTCCAGCGTGTTCAAAACTGTGCAATTCGTCTTGTAACTAGTGCAAAGAAGGACTGTGACATTCATTCACTTCGCTGCGAATTACATGTACACTGGTTGCCCATCAAGGATCGCATTGTTTTCAAACTTCTGCTGATCACATTTAAGACAACTCACGGTTTAGCTCCTACCTATCTGTCTGATCTCATCACAGTCTATGTTCCAAAACGTACTTTGCGCTCCAACCCACAACTCCTCCTTTCTCGTCTATCTACACGCGAGGTGTCGACGTTGTATTATGGGAGCAGGGCCTTCTCAATCGCTGCTCCAACTTTATGGAACAACTTGCCAGAGGAAGTCAGACATGATGATAAACTTGCCACGTTCAAGAGACTTCTAAAAACTCATCTGTTTAATAATCCTGTTTAATTCTTGTTGCATTGCAGCTGAGCGTTTGACTTTTAAATCATGTTGCATTTGTGTACATAGAAATTGCAACTTTTTAGACTTTTATCATATGAATCTTTGATCTATTTTCATCAGTTTTGCCCACTGATGGTTTTTAATCTTTGTGTAGTGTACTTTTTATCATTGATAGTCTTATTTTTAATTCATAGTATTTGTTCTTATTGATTATTATGTATTTTCTGATGTAGTTTTTGTACGGTATTTTACTTTGTATCTTTGTAAAGCGCCCAGAGGCTTTTCCTTGCATGGGCGCTATAACAAGGATTTTATTATTATTATTATTATTATCATTATTGTGTGTAGACAAATTCTTCTTCCATTAAGGAATGGTCACCACCCGTTGTGCGTTTGTGTTCATACGTTTTTTCTGAGAGGCCACGTTCTCTGCATTTTTTTCTAAAAACATGGCAAACGCAGAGAGGACACACATTGATCACAAGAGTGATTGCGTGCATCATACGTTGCGCACGTTGTAAGTACCTACGTAGTGCGTACAACATACAAACTCCTTGCAACTACCACATTGTTTAAAAACATACTCACAAGCACAATATACAAACAATTGTCCGTACGTGCTAGGTGCGATGGGTTGTTCGCAGAGCAAGTGGCTGTGGGAAAAAATTGCAAAAAAGCGCACATTGTCGGTTCCGAGCATGTGCGGACCATACTGATGTTTAATCGGTTACCAGAACGTAGCCAGCACGGAAAGTTCCACATGCATTGTAAATGGTACTCTGAAAAAAAAAGGATTTAATTTTGCAGGGTCTTTTTTCTGGATTGACAAACTCTACTACTTCATATAGGCATTTATGTACCTAAATTTGAAATTTTTGGTACACAGAAATCAACACTTAATTGTTGAATTTTGAACCAGTAAAGCAATTGAGTACAGTGTTTTTATGGCAACTTTATTTGATGTCAATATGTCGCAATAAATTTATCAGGATATGCGAGTTGATCCCCCGGGAGTTGATAAATTAATTTCAAGTATGCTTAGGAAGGTGACCGGTCCCAATAATAGCTGTTTTATTGCATGACTAAAATGTCTTAGGATGTCAGATTTTAATCACCTTTAAATACCCATTTATGGCTAGCTAAACTGGCAAGTTCCACTATAATTGATATTTGTTCTTGTTCTTTTGTGTTAATAATAAGCTGGCAAAATTTCTGTGTTCTAAAAGTTGAATTCCGTTTTCTTTTCCGTGATAAAAGTATCATGTTCAGTTTCATGTCCATCGGCTGTCTGGGTAGCATATGAGCCGTGCAAAATAGCGATTGTAACAGGGATTCTAAGGATTATTTTCACTGGCATGTGAATTTCAGTCATGATTTAAAATCTATGATGGTATGCTTATTTGTTGTTTTGTTTTTCGTTGTAAAAATTGCGCTTTCCGTGGATTTCTGTTTTTCCTGTTTTCTTCATTTCCGTTTGTGTTTTCAAATTTTTCTGTAACACGGACAACTTTGGATGTTAGTTTTAATGTGGCAATTTTTTTCATTGCATTTATTTTCATCATATTTGACGGCTTTCTAATGCGACAGGGAATACAGTTCACCAAACCGGTAAGCTTATCCACAAAACTCAGGTTTATTCAAAAGCGTTTTCACAGGGATTTAATTTTGCAAATTTGTACTCATTGCAAAATTTGTGTAATTAAATCCCTTGCAAAATTAAATCCTTTTATAGCAGTAACAGTAAGGGCCAAATTATAGTTCTTTTTGAGCTACCAAATATCTTGTATTACAAGTCTTTGTTATCTTGTAATCTAGTCATATAATTCTAATGCATCTTCTAATCATTAACAGATAATTGGTGTTGCAAATCACCATGATCACCAAACATTTTCACCAAATTTGTTTGGTGAAAATGTTTGATTTGTAGCACCAAATATCCGTTAATGATTAGTAGATGCATTGAAATTATATTACTAGATTATAAGATAACAAAGACTTAATGTTACACAAAATATTTGGTAGCGCAAAAAGGACTATAACTTGGCACTAACAGTAAACCCAGCGCAACTTGAAAGTGATTAATTCTAGTCCCCATAAT
>JXSR01S015290.1:0-11139 GCA_000969725.1 Ophiothrix spiculata | reverse complement strand
TCAAAACGGTTTGACCGATTCAGCTGAAATTTGAAACTTAGACCTCATATCTTTCATATGACATTGACAACTAAATTTTAAAAAATCTGACCAAGATTGCTATTGAATCATTACACCACCAGTGAATGTTTAATTCAAATCACAAATAATTGTCTCCTTTGAAATAAATACCCAAGTTCAGCAAGAATGGTTATGAGAATAAGTAGTTGTTGGAAGTACTTCTAAAAATGTAAATGTGGAAAATTGAAAAATTAAAATTAATATTTATGTTCAAGGCTATTACCTTTTTTAATTTGTCTAACTTTATTCTTTTATTACTCCCAATTTCAATAACCATAGTATGAAATAGTTTTCACAGTTTACAAATTGACAGCTAATAAAAACAGAGGAATAGTTCACCCACCCAGCTAATGCCTCAGGGTTGCCAGCTTGATTACCATTTGCAAAGTGTTGACACATCTAGCATAATTATATTCTATTATTTGGGATGCTATAGTTTAGATTTTGGTTAAATGATTTTAATCAATTTTGCTGCTTGATCTTCAAAACTGTTGTGATTTGTTTATTAGTTTAAGTACCAAATCATTAGGTCTTCTTCAATCATTCAATGAAATTTTCAAACTTTTATAGGGAAGGAAAACATTTAAATCGTACCATATTCAAATCTTTCAGCATTTATGTATTAAATTAATGCAAATATTCTTATGTAAATATTGCTTTGCTCTGATGATGTTATACTTTTAAACTTGAAACTTGTTCTCTTTGGTATTGTATTTGGTACTTTTAATGCGTTTCAAAATCTTTATTTTTCTTGAATTGTATAACTTATTCTGCAAATGCCACTAGTAATTTACTGGTAACTCCAGACTGCACAATATAGTGAAATTCTCGTAAATCAGTGAAAAGTAGGAATCATGGATAAAAAGCACTTGTACTCGTATTATTGTAAAACATAGTTATATGTTTGAAAGTTGCAAAATGTTTTTTTTTATTTCACTAGGTTATACTTACATTAGAGAAGAAGAAATTTGAAATTGATGAACCCAGCAGACTTCTTGGAGATGGTAATGGAGCAAAATGGGTGAGCAAAAAAGGGACATTATGTTGTCATCAAGGAAATTAAAAGGGGAATCAGTACTTACCACCATTTTGATTTAACCGCTGGGTAAATCCTATGGGACAGCAACCAACTTTGATTGTCGCTCATGTCGCTTCGAGAGTCTTCACAACTTGTTAGCGGGAAAATTGGGGTACTTTAATCAGCAAGGTGCAATACACGCTACTTGAAACGCAGACACGATTTGCACGTGAATCAAAATGCACACGCTGTATATGTGTCAAATGAAGTTTTACACGATCTGCTTAGATATTGAATCAAACTCCGAATATATCCGGAAGTACAATAACTCTGCTCCATGAGCGACACAAGAGGGCAGTAAATCCAGATTCCCCTATAAAGTTTCCTTGGTTGTCATAGAAATACAAGCTTGATATGTGATACTTGATATCAGGGGCGGCATCAGAACAATTGCCCCCCTAAAGGATTTTCCTAAAAAGTATACAATAGAAAAAATGTAAGGGGGGAAGAAAGCAAAACAAAAGAGAGGAGCAGAGAAGAATTAGTAGGAATGTTATTGAAAATTATTAACCTTAATTCTTTCGACCACTTCTTCGTTTACAAACTATCTCCTCGAGAATCTGCAAGTCAAAAATGGTGGATTTCTACCTGGATTCGAACCCACAACTTCCCGTTTCCCGGTCCAATTATCACTATGTCAAGCCACTGAGCAGGTGCTGCTATGGCTGCGATTTTGTGTCCATAGCTTACCTGGGTCTACGACTTATTTGGACTTTCTTAACTTTGTGGAATGGGATATTGTGAGATTCAGTGGGGCTAGGGCTAGAAATGTAACCTTTATCAATTTTATTTTAATTGAAATAAGATTGTTGTTAGTTGTCTTTGCGTGTGCGAGACCTTTTTTTTTTTTACCTCTCAATTTTTCAAAAGCTGTTTCCAAAAAACAAAAAAAAAGATATGTAATCTGTCTATTATGTAGGCCTTAAGTCAGGATTTTTTTCAAGAGTGCTGCAGAATTTTCAAAAAGTGGACTCCCCTGACTACGGGCATGGATATTTAATTACAGTATCATATATCCCAAACTGAATGCCATTTTAGCCACAAAATTAAACTGACACATATTTTTTTAAATGTGTACAAAATATTAAGTTTTCAAGCAGCTTTTTAAACTTCAAAAATAAAAAGTCAAAAAAATTTCACTGGAAGTTAGAAATAATGTATAATGTTAAGTAAATATAGATGGCTTTTTTTGGTCTGCTTTGGCATATTTACCCTTATAAACTTTGTTAAACATGATTTCAATAACAGATAATGTTGTTCATGCCACCCAGGACAAAGTTTATGTCAGAGGAGGGTGGCCGTGGCAACTAGTTTGGTTTAGGTAATCGTGGCTGACCCCTCGCTGATAGCTGCTATACGCCAAACCCCGCCGCTGTATATAACCATTAGAAAATTCCAGGAAAATTTGACTTCCGGCATTGCCAATAACATTATATTACTAATTGGTGAAAAAATATGCTAAAATCTATAAACAGTGGGGTTTAATGTTTTGAAGAAAGGTAATAATATGAAATTTTTGTAATATTTTCTTCAATACGTGACCCAATAGAAATACATGTAAAACGTATCCTAAATTTGCGTTTAGAAATCCCTCGTCCCTAAATCTAGTATCTTCTAGTAAATCATGTTCTATGCCGCCTGATATATGTATGCAAGCTTAACACATTGTAATGCAATAATATTCCTTGTTAAGTGATGCCACCTTCAAATAGTGTGTACTCACACCTTAGCTGTCCCGTGGGATTCTCCTCCTATGTCATCAGCTGTCTCTCCAGTGTGTCATGTTATGCCACTTGGCAGGTCTGTTATGATTGGAAGAAGCGATCCCCTTACCAACTACTAGCAATTTGTCTATCATGTCATTCAAGATCAAGAGACAATCATTTTGTGTAAATTGGTTTGTTGTAATGCTGTAAGAGTGATTGCATTATATTGGCTGCCAGTTGTCTTCTGTATATTAAGCTATTCTATTTATCCCTCAATTAAATTCCCAATTTTTTACCCATATTTATTAATATTATAAAATCCCCAAATTAATGCCCATTTTCTGTATGGTAAACAAGCAAGGACTAAGATTGTTACAGCAATACTATAAGATTTTGATCAAATTGGTTTATATTCTTAGTCACTGAGTGGGATTGAACTTCCTAATAAGGAATTTTGGCCATCCATTATGAGACGATAGATGACAGTGCGTTCAGCGTGAAACGCAGTGGACCCACACGTTCAAAATCACGACGCGATGCAGGTATACGCACACATCCAGCGCGAACAGCTTTACTGGGTTTGGAATATTTCATGTTTGAATAGGGGTGTACGTTTTTCCAATGATGTTTATAGTTTTTGGCAATAATTTACATCGTTTTTGGTTTATAAATGACTAAAATTTGTGACTATGAATGAGGATAAAAGATGGCGATTTATTGTTTTGCCTGTCATCTATTGTCTCATAATAGATGGGCATACATTATTTTTTTGTAATGGGCACCCCCTGCGGGGGCGGGGGCACCCATTACTCAAAAATAATGTACGCCCATCCATTATGAGACGATTGATGACAGGCAAAACAATAAATCTTATCTTATCTTTTATTCTCTAATTAAAAACAGCTTTAAAATGAAGGAATGTGGCTATCTAGAAAACGTTTTCAAATGCATTTTGTCCAAAAATTTCTTTGCCACCGACAAATGGACAAAAAGCACATGCATACTCTCCTATATTAATACATGTAAAATTAAATTCGGGATCCCGAATTTAATTCAACAAATAGCCATAACAGAAAAAGTAGGCATATTTAAGCTAAACTAAACCATTTGGAGGGTATTATTATCTACCAAAAATAAACCAATTAAGCTAAAAAATCAAAATTGATGGGTGACAGGGATCGCTTCTTTTTTAACGGTTGGTCGGTCGGTCCGGTCCTGTCATGACTGCCAGTTCACGACTACAACAACATCACGCCACCTCTGACGATCCTGGACAAGGTTGTAAAGTTCATGGAGGGGGCATCCGACCATAGATTTGATTTGGTCGATCCATCTGGTTCTAGGTCTTCCAGGCTTCATTCTCCCTTCGACACAACCTTGCATGTTGACTTTCTCTAAGGAGTCTCCTCCTCGTCTTGCAATATGTCCAAAATAATTCATCATCTGGCTTTGGACATGAGATAGCAGACTTCTTTTTGGTTGTATCTCATCCAGGATGCTGATGTTTGATCTTTTCATGACCCAAGAGATGCGCTACATACGTCGCATTTTTAACACTTTATAGAATTGCTTTAATCGGCAAGGAAACCAATTTCTCTGATTTATGACCTCTGCATGTTTTTTCAACAGCAGTGCAAAATGCTCTTGAAAAGATTCATCAGGATAGTGTAGATAAATAATATAAAATAGCTCCAAACGTGAGTACCACTTGGATAGTGCAAAATGCTGTTTGCAGCATTTACAGTTCATTTGGCTGTTAAGGGTCACATATTAGGCAACTAATAAAAAAAACTTGGTTCGGTCCTTAAAGGAGCATGGTCCGATTACTTCAAATTTTTTGAGATTTTCGTACCAAATTATTGTTCATATTTTTCTAATAACCCATGTGAAATTTCATGGCTCAGTTACGTTCCATTTTATAGATACATATGAAAATGTGTGTAATTATGGTAATCATAATGAATTTTACCCAGTAACGTATAAGCAGCTTTGACATATAAAACTAACATAAAATCAAAACGGTTTGACCGATTCAGCTGAAATTTGAAACTTAGACCTCATATCTTTCATATGACATTGACAACTAAATTTTAAAAAATCTGACCAAGCTCCTTTAAATGTTACTTTGACTATTTGTTAATATTTTATTATCACTTGATTGTTCAGATAAAATTCATAGTTGAAAACCATAATTGTACTTTTATGTCCTTTTTTTAATATTGGAAAAGGTCGAATGTTTGCATCTTAAGAAATAAGTACAAAAGATACAAAGAAGTATTTAGATGATACAACATTGTGATATCTGATTGATTTTCTCCAGTAGTTTAATTTCTTTGTTTTGGATTATTTGTGAAAATGAAAATAATGAAAATAATACACTTTGATTTTATTTTCATTCTTTAATTCATTGCAATGCTATACATGTATGAACAAGAATTCCAGCCTTCATCATTTATGATATTTCAGCTTGCAGGAGCGATTTTCGACAAGCATGCCATGACATATCACAGCTATTAATCAGTGGCGCTGGCTCGTTTATCCAAATTCAAATACAATCATCAAATTAAATTGCGGCATATGACTCGCGCACACCCGTGGTGGTGTTGATGTGTGACTTTATTCGCGTCCTTATATAGGTGTTTATTTTTGATCTAGTGGTGTTATCATCAGTATATGATGATATTTCATGTCATATATCAGGTGTGTTCAAGAAGTTCATGGCCTGAGGTAGATGACAATAAGCCATGTCATTTTCTTTAATATATTATGTACTTCAATTTAATTGATGAATGTATGGAAATTTTCAGGTAAATATTTGATTTAATTTTACAGAAAGTTAAAGGGGCATTGGACAAGTTCAGCATCATCCCCAATTTTTCCCAAAACATTTTGAAAATAACATTATACAAACATTTACATCTAAATAAGATACATACAAACATAGTAAAAACATTATGCAAAATCTAATTGTCAAAAGCTAGTTTGAATAAGTTTGTCTTAAGACTAGCTTTGAATTGGTCAAGAGATTTTCCAGTTCTTAATATACAAAGGTAGTAGAATGACGGTTTAGTCTTGTTGTTACTTCAGTTTTTAAGGTTAAAAATATACAATCTCAGAAACTGACAAGTGTTAAGTTTCTGTGTAGCAAAATGAAAGGAGATATTTACTTGAAAGTTCCCATATTCATCAATTCAGTTTAACCACAAAACATGTTAATAAAATTGCTTAGAAAAAAATAGATAAAAATCCTATACCAAATGCCACAAACTTTTCAAACACTCCTCTTCAAGTGTTGTTATCGCTAGTTATCTAAGCTGAAATTAGATTGCCCTTTTTTTGGCTGTGACAGCGATATTTTGATTATTTGAAGATGTGGATTATCTGGCTTTTGGTATATTAGATTATGTGTAAGCTAAAATTATATTGCCCTTTTTAGTTATGACAGAGAATATTTTGATTATTTGAAGATGTGGATTATATACCTTTTCAAATAAAATTTCGTGTTTATTTTGCAGTAAAAGTTTGATTTGATTTTTTTAAAATGCAGTTGATTTGATTTGTTTTTTAAAATATAGAGTCCTCTGATTTGCACTCAATAAATAATAAAAGATAATGTTTATGAAAGTTGTTCTTTAGTTTGGTAGCCTGTATACATTTATCTTTACTTTTGTGGGTGATTCTTTACATAATTAATGTATACAAATACCCAGCAGTATGTTGGCTTGGTAACGCTGATAATTCCAATTTAAAGTAACATTGGACAAAATTTCGAAAAAAAATTGCAGATGATTTACACTTAATATGTTAGAAAATAACAGTTAAATTACCAAATGTTGAGAAAATTTTATTCAAAGCATTATTGATGCGTGCTATATACCAAAAAAGAGGCAAAGATTTGTTTGTAAAACGTTCTTTTTACACCATATATTGGCAATATAATCAAAAAAAAAATTGAGTTTGCAGTAGATCTCCCGATAAAGCCACTTTTAAAGTTTCAATCAACTGTAGGAGCAGTATTTATCATTGTCAACAACAACAATTAAATATAAAAGAACATTATTGCCACTAATATTTAAAATTATTCAAAAATCTCATATTGTTTGGAAAAAAGTTTTCGTTCTGGATGCAGCTGAATTTGTTGAAATGAAAACTCTCAAAAATCTGATATCAGGTGTCTGTTTGCAGTCGTTAGAGTAAATGTGTGCCTTCTATTGAATTTGTGCAAGAGGTTCAAGATTTGAAGGAGCATTGGACAAAATTTCAAAACAAAAAAATATGCGGATGATTTACACTCAATATGTTAGAAAATAACAGTTAAATTACCAAATGTTGAGAAAATTTTATTCAAAGGATTCAGAAAAGTCAAATATTGGAAATTTGTTTTGTTTGTTGATCTTGGGTATGAGGCTATTTTTAAAACTTATCTATTGGTGCTATGTACCAAGAAAGAGGCAAAGATTTGTTTGTAAAATGTTCTTTTCACACCATATATTGCCAATAAAATAGTAAAAAAAAAACTTAAGAAGGACGCACAGAACAATGCAAACAGATTATAATACTGTTTAAAATAATCATTTTTGTTTTGAATTTTTATTTTGCAGCTTCATCATTTTGACAAGGAACCACTGTCATTCAATTCCTATCTGTGTGAATACCCAGTGGAATTTCCACCAAGGTAATCACTGATTTAGGGACCGTTCACAAACACTTGTTAGGGGGGCGTGATGCAAAAAAAGGAGGGAACCTTACCATTTTTTTAACCTCGTAAGGGGGGGGGGGCCCTTGAAAAAAATTGAATATTTTGAGGTCAAAAAGAGAGGGGGGGGGGCAAAAAAAAATATGCGATAATGTTTTTTTGCACCAGGCCCACCCCCTCCCTTACAAGTGTCTGTGAACGGTCCCTTACCATTCAAATTTTTAGGGTTAGGATTCAAGAGTTAGTTTGGGGTAAGGGTCAAGTTCTTGTTGCGATCTATAATGTAGCTTTTTTGCATGCTGCATCAAATTGCTTTGTTTTCAATATTGAGCAAAAAAATGGTCAAAAGGTTGTCAATCCGTGTAAAAGGTACTCGTTAAGGACCAAGTTTCAAAGCCATTTTTCCACTACAATCAGCATCTTTTTTTTCATTTTTACTACAATTTTCTGTTGCATGTTGATGGCCTTGTCATAAAAAGTTTTGCCAGTTTTATTGAAAACACTTGAGGCAATGATATGTTTCAAAGTGGCAGCAAAATTGCTGAAGTAACAAATTTAGTCCTTAATTATTAGACTAACTATTAACTATACTTAACTATTAGACCAAGAGTGGTGAGCGCCATTAAAGTGCATTCAAACAGAGATGCCACATTTCAGAATAAATTTCTGAATTTTTCAATTGGTTTAAGCCTAAATTCAGATTTTTTTATTGGTTGTTTCGTGTTCAAAGGTATAGGCAATTTTGGTTTCTCACATTTTTCCCGAAGTATTTCAGATTTTTTGAACACCAATGAGTGGCATCTCTTATTCAAAGTATGAAGGGTTACAGAGTCCGGAATTTGGCTCTGTTTTGTGATAGTCATGATGTTGCACACAAAATAAATCTTTGAATATATGCATGAAATCATTCAAAGCCTATTTTTTCTGGTACTTTGAGTATGATTATGAATTTTTATTTTGTGAAAGTATTGACATTCATGTGAACTTCATTTTCTCTTTTTGCAGTTATCCATATAGTGAAAATATTGAAGATGGCAATTCATATATGAAGACACGGTGTCCATCATGGTGTGACCGGATCTTATTTACGCAACAAGCCAAGTCACTCATTTCAGAGGTACACATTTTGTTTTGTTTATATAGTATTAAAGTTATCAAAATCAAATCCAAATTTTGGTACTTACAGATATAGTTAAACGTCCTATCAGGAGTCTTTGTCACTCCACACTGATGTTGTTGTGAGGTGTTTTTAGATCCTAGCAATCCTTAGTTTGGCTAGCTGATATCATAGCCAAACGTAAACGTGAGTAACAAAATTTGGATTTGATTTTGAGAATTTAAATACTATTTGAACTATGAACGATCCTGATGAATCTATTTCAAGTATTTTGTTTTGTTGTATGATATCCAAGTCAGGCTCTGCTCAATTGTCTATTTTGTTTCACATGTCTTGAAGTTGTGTGTTTCAATCACTTTTTATCGCACTTTCTCTCAAATTGATTTTTTAGATCCTAGCAATCCTTAGTTTGGCTAGCTGATATCATAGCCAAACATAAAACGTAAATGTGAGTAACAAAATTTGGATTTGATTTTAAGAATTTTAATACTATTTGAACTATTAATAATCCTGATGAATCTATTTCAAGTATTTTGTTTTGTTGTAAGATATCCAAGTCAGGCTATACTCAATTGTCTATTTTGTTTCACAAGTCTTGAAGGTGTGTCTTTCAATCATTTTACGGCACTTTCTCTCAAATTACATATATTTTCTTCATAACGATTGTCGCATTTGAATTTCAAGTTTTGTTTCCTTAAACAGAAATAGTAATCAGTGGAAGGAACGTTTTTCATTTAATGACCAACTTTACTGCATTTTATGTATATCAAAAATTCTCTTAGGTGTAGTATGCTTTTATATAGTTGTTATATTATTACCAGATGTTGCAGTAATAGACAATTTCAAAATCCATTCGGAAAACTTCGGAACGTCGATCACGTGGCCGTTTTATCAACCAATCACGTACGAGCTCATTAGCATGTTCTTTTGGTAAACAAAATTTTCACAAGAATTCTCGTATTTGCAGTGCAATAAAAGTGAAAAATAATTATATTCAGACCCATACATGGTTAGAGGCACTAATTTTTAACAACTTTTGGCTAGGGTACCATATACTCACTGACAGAAAGAATGAAATTGCCGTTTGAAATCGTCTGATTAAGCTTACAATTACCTGTCAACTCTGGAGCGCATCACACTAAAAGTGACTCAATAGTGCTAACCCTAATAACAAGTTTGAATTCCTAGGCAACCAGTTAACGAGAACGCAAACTTTACATTCTGGTTATTGTGTTAGAGAGTCATTTTTTCTGTCGGCAATTGATGGAAAGTATAAAATCAGATTTGGAAATTCTCTGAAAGTGGTGTTTTGAAAACGTCTATTGTAATAACCAAATATTAAATTATTTTTTAAATCTTTTTATTTTACAGACAATTGGAGGTCAGCCACATTATGGGGTCATAGGTCAAGATGTCTGCATGGGTGATCATAAGGTAATGTATCTTACTGTAAACGCCAATATTTTCGTGTTCACTAATTTTGGCGCAAGGCTAATTTTGAGCTGTTTTGAATCATTTTGCGCACTTTAATTTTCGTGCTTGTGATTTTTTCAATGTGCAGTGGTTTATACATACCACTTTTTGCACTACATTCATTTTCGGCCAAGGCGAGTTGATTACGAAAAGCGCGAAAATTAACGTAATGCGAAATATACATCTTATACAGTACTTATTCTTACTTCCTCTACTTCTGTCATGCATATTGCTAAATTTTACTTTATCGTACTGCATATAAGACTGAATATAATACTTCAAGCCATTGAAAGTTCACATGATTCAATGGAAATTTCAAACTTTCTATCACTACACCAGTCTCTCTCGAGGACAAGACTAAAAAGGAAGATACTACTGGTGTTGTATAGTATATAGTATTCTTTGTAATGGCTTAGACAACCAGGGCTGCTGCAATGACTCTTACATAGTAGAAACTGAGCGTGCTCTTAAAACTTGTTTACGTTTAACGAACATTAAAAATCCAGCAACAACTCTTCTCTAACCATATAAACACAGAGTCTCACAGACTCAAAGTGGATCTCAACAGTGCTTAATTTCTTGTCAGGGATCCCAAATACTTTGAAAGAGGTGTTAAGGAGGCAGCATACATCCGACTGCACCAACCGATATTGAACCGGGGGGGGGGCCGTAACAAATTCGCAAAAATCTGAGGAATTATTTTCTTCTCTCAGGTAAATAAAAGCAAAATGACCTATCAACCAGACGTTTGAATATTCATTGATGTCTTCTTATGTAAACAGAGCCATTAAAATTCAGAACTACCCATGCCAGTAGACAGACACATCGGGGTTTTGACTCAGATGCTTAAAGCTGGTAAACCGGCTTGGGCTGCGGTACATATGTGTGCCGGTATTCCAGCTCGTCAGGTTGAAAGGGTTTATTACTCATTAAAGCTTACCTACAATTTTTTTTTATCCACAGCCCGTCATCCTTTTCTTCAGGTTAATACAAGGGACAGGTACGAGCT
>JXSR01S015289.1:32736-43977 GCA_000969725.1 Ophiothrix spiculata | reverse complement strand
CCCCCTCCCCACCCCCGGATAAATCATCAGTGGTTCACTTAGTTTTGATTTCTGTCTGCGGGTCTGCGTTTTAGGTTGGGTCTGCGGGTCTGCAAGGTGGGTCTGCGGGTCTGCAAGGTGGGTCTGCGGGTCTGCGTTTTAGGGGAACCGTCTGCATATAGTCTATGAAACATTTATGTCATTTTGATATATTTATATTCTAATTCTAAAAAAAATCAAGTGTTTTGCGTTGGATGTCCTCTTTGCCTGTGAAACCCTGAATAAAAATTACTTGGACATGATTCAAAACACTCATCTCATCTCATCTCATCTGATTTAGTCAGCAAAGCATCTCTTGGACACATCTCGCTAACTTGACCAAAGATGGTGCATGCGAAGATTATTTGTTTGTTTTGGCTTTGTTTTTGTTCTCCCCCAGACCATAAAATTCTTTGGCATTGGCTTTAAACATGTCGAGACTGGTGCTGCAAATGACGTTTTCTGGAAGGCTGTTCCAGTCCACAATAGTAGAAGGGAAGAAGGAATTCCTCCAAGCGGCTTTTTTCCCATCTAATTGTATGAAATTTTTGGCTATGCTTTCTGGTAGGTTTGGTTGATCTAGCAGCATAATTGTTGAGGTCAATGTCCACGAGTCCATTTGTCATTTTATAAAACATTGTAACACAGGCAATCTTTCTACGGGTTTCAAGTGTCTGTCAGTTGAGTTCTTTCAGCAGATTGGTTACAGTACCTGGATTCCTATCATACACCTTAGTGCAGAATCGTGCTGCTTGTTTCTGAACTTTCTCTAGGGCATTGATGTTGCATTTGGAACACTAAATATGATACAACAGCCTTTTTCTTTGAAAAAAATGAACTCACTTGGTTGCAATGAATATACAAATGATATATTAAAGAGAGGTTATGGCCACATTGACTACACCAACCAACAAATATGCTCACCATCGCCAATAATCGCCTCTAAATGAGGACATTATATATTTTACAAACATTTGCCATGTATGTAAAATCTTCCAATATCCATAGTCATTCTACTAGATCAGGCACGCTTTTCTATTCCAGCCACATATGGGTAGCCACGGGCAAAATTTTTTTGTTTACAAATGAATCAAATTATGGAACTCTCTCCCAAACTCAGTGCAATCTCAACAGTGTAAGAATGTTTTTTTTTTTAAAGAAGTCAAGCAACACTTGTTTAATGTAGTGTCACAAGAAGAATGTGCTGTTTGTATTTAAATTTTCATGCAAGACCTGGCGGGGGTGGGCAAGGATAGTTTTATAATTATGTGCAATTTTACTTTATTTCTTTGTGTTAAATGAATTTCATACAGAATATTGTGATTGAATTGTATGTAAAGTATTTTTATATTAACCGTATGTTAAGCTGGTCGATATTGGACCACAGTGGAAATAAGTGTACATTTATGTATACTTTTCTGTGTTTTTATCCATGGATGTTTTCCTTAATAAAATGAAATGAAACCGAGGACACAAAACGTAACAGTAAATCAGCAAACAGCTAACTGTGGTAAAATACTATGACATGGTGCTATCTAATAGCGAACCTATGCACCAAAAAACGGACATGCTCTATGGAGCATTTCCGTGTTATTTCCATCATCATGCATCATTCTCCCAACCGAGAACGGTCCACAGTTTAGTGTGTGTGTGTCCACGTTTAGAAGGTGTGTTTTCATCAAGTTGTACTTGAAGGCAAACACTCACCCGCGGTTGATGCTAGACTTGGTTTTGATATTGGTTCTATTTTACTAAATTATATATTCTATCACACCAAACTAATTGCAGATAATGTAAATGGATATGTTTTCCAAAATCCGAAACTATCCCGCGTATCGGACAAAATGAAAAAATGGTAAAAGTAACAATTTTGAAAACCATCCCAGCGGGAAACGTCGCACACATATCAATTACTGCTCAACTCCCTCAAGACGTAGACGAAAAGGTTTTTCAAATTCACAATTATACACATGGAAGGAGAATAGAATGGATGAGAGCCTAATTAAGATGTTTAAGAGAGGTTTTGGAATGTCTAAAAGATGTTTTAATATTGTATTGATGAGTTTCAGATCGAATCATTTTAATTTAGCACTAGTGCAATGTTTTTCATTTGAAATGATCTGAAGCAACAACTTGGTTATTTTTATTCAGTGCAATTGATTTTGACATGTAGTGATTTTATTAAATAGTTTTATCCGAGTTTATCTGAATCATATTATCCCAGACAATTTTTTTCTTTCTCGGAACACTTCACTACAAATAGACAGGTGCACTTTAACGTAGGTTAGGTACGATTAACATTACTGAATCTAAACAAACCCTACCAATGTCAGCTTGCAATGTGCCTTATGTTATTCCACTGTCATCATCAAAATTGTGCATTCATGTTTTCTGCATACTTCTAGTATTTCATGCCTTTTCATGGTATATTTTGCAGATGACACATCACAGTTTGGGTATTTTAACTAGCATTTATTTGATCTAGATCTAGACCCACACCTTCCAATGCTAATTAGCATAAATACGCATTTTCGAGGGCGCTCTTCAAATTTGTTTTGCCCATAAAATCGTAACCGAACAATTTTTTCCAAATTTTATTTCAGGAATTTATTTGTACTTACATACTGCAAATATTAGCCAAATTTCATTGAAAAATTCCATTGGGAAGTGAGTTTTCAAATTTTTGGCTGGAAAATTTTGACGTGACACGACAAAATTTGTTTTGGCCACCATTTTGAAACGGTTTGTCCGATTTTCAAATGTTTTTCTTCGTGTTAGTTCTTTTGAAGTACTTTACCTATGACCTGAGTTTCAACGTAAAATTCCTTCGCGAAAACGCTTGTTGGGTCCATATGACGGGAGTGTGGAGGACCTTGACCACTTAAGTATTTTTAATAGGTATAATGAAATGTGTATTGTCACTTTTATGCCATTATTGTTTGTTCAACTTGGAACCTGTAATGAAAACTAAGTGTCATTAGGCAAAAATTATAGATGCAACCTGTAATCAATTATACCTCAAGCGGAAATTACTGGGCATCTGGGCATAAGTCATGAACAAACAAACAAATATCACAGGAAACATATCCATTAATATTATTTGCAATTGTTTGTGGTGTGATAAATTATATAATTTAGTAGAATAGAACCAACACAAAGTGTACAAGTTTCTTTCTCGGAACACTTCACTACAAATAGACAGGTGCACTTTAACGTAGGTTAGGTACGATTAACATTACTGTCAGTGATACATTCTGTGCCTATTAGCAAATACCTGCCTGCCATTTTCTACTTTATCTCATATACTAATCTTTTTTTGTCAAACACATATCAAGCAAAACAGATGATAGAGTGTACAGAAATGGATTTATGGTTGAATTAATCGGCAACACAAAAGTAACTATCCATGTGTACACAGTTGGAGAAACAGTGTGCCTTCCTGTTTGAACAAGTATCGAAAGGATAATGATAGGCATCCAGCATGCCAAGTCCGTCATGACAACAGCACCCATTTTTAATGTCATTTTCAATTCTTTGGTTATAGAAGTGGTTCTACCAACTCGCTTAGAAGACTGTATTGCCTCCACAAAGATTAAAGTATAGCAAATAATAACTACGAAAAAACTTAAAGAATTAAGGCATATAAAAACAGCAATTCCAAAGTACATTCCTGGTTTTGAGTCGACAGCTGTTTCAAAATAATAATTTTCATTGTAATGGAAAAAATTATAATTTCTTTTATGAATTTTTTCATAGATATTTCTTCGTGAGAGTGGTAGTCCAGTACAAACTTCCGATACATCATATATATCCGTATTGATTTCTGCTAGAATAGTTGATGAAATAGCCAGAATTATAGCAAACAACCATGCAAGTAAACTAAGCACTCGAGATGATTTTGTTTCAATTCTGTAATTGCTAAACGTAAACTTTATAGCTAGAAATCTGTCTAAACTAATGAGCACTACGAAAAAGACAGAAGCCTCACTTGAAAGAACAGATAATGTTCCCGCTATTTTGCAAGTATAACTTGATCTCCATGCTTCAGAGGGAAAATGGTCACGATAGAACAAATCTGCACCTACAATTATGGTCATGTAGATACCCATGAACAAATCTGACAGACAAAGATTGGATATAAATAGATTTTGAACTTTGTTTGATTTCCCTTTTTGAAAAAACCTATAAATTAAAGCAGCGAAATTGCTTACTATTGCAAATATACCTAACACCCACATAGTGGTTCTTTGAATCGCATTTGGCAATAATTTTCCACATGTTAAAAATTGTGATTTTGGAATGGTTGCATTGCACTTTGCTGTGTGAATAAAACAACAAGTTGCTTCATTGTCAACCACAATATACAAGGGTTGGTTAATATTCCCAATACGCACGCCTTGAAAAGAGTTGTTGTTAATGAAATGCAGTGTGTTTTTTCTAAGATCAAAAACAGACGGTTGAGAGACCCCATATGGATTATAAAAAGTTGCATTTCCGATATCAAGTGTATTCAAAGCATTTTCTGAAAGATCTAACTTAGATAGTTTGTTTATATTCTGAAAAATGCCATTAGGGAGAGAAGATATTTTATTATTTGACAAAAAAATGAACATTAAATATGTATTTTTAGAAAATAACGTCAAAGGTAATTCCTTGAGATTATTGTAACTTAATGCCAACATTGTAAGGTTTGGTAATCTTTCAAACTGATCTGGATGCAGAATGTGAATGTGATTGATGCTAACATCAAGGATTAGTAATGGCATGTCTTCTGTAGATAGATCTGAAGGGAGTTCAAGTAGTTCATTGTGTTGCAATTCTAAATGATATAATTTAGAATTATTGACCAAGAGGTGGGAAGGAACGTGCCTTATATTATTGAATGATATCTCTATGTCGTAAATATTTATGATGTTAGCGAAGCAATCTTGAGGTATTTTTGCAATTTTATTAATCCCTAAATCCAGTGTGCGTAAGGTACTGAGATCTTTAAATTGTGATGAGTGTATTTCATCAATGGAATTGTTTCTAAGATCCAAGTAGTGTAAGCTGTTCAAGCCATTAAACAATCTTTTAGGTAAGTGTTGGATATGATTGTTTTCTATTTTTAAAATACGTAAGTTGTTCACGCCATTAAACAGACCTTCCGGTAGGTATTGTATATAATTGTTTTGTATCAATAAATAACTTATGTTGTACAATCCATTGAAGAGACCTTCTGGTAAATGTTTTATATGGTTGTTTTGCAGAAATAATCTAACCAAACCGATAAGCCCTTCAAAACTCTGATTGTGGAGCTTCACAATGTTATTATTATCTAGATATAGTGTCTCTAAGTTGGAAAGTCCTCTAAATACTCTCCCATTAATTTCTAGTATGTTGTTGTTATGTAAATATAAATCAGATAACCTGGAAAGTCCATGGAAACAATGTGGATGTATGTGTGAAATGTTAGAATAGATAATTTGTAACGATTTTAAATGTGGAAGTTCCCCAAACTGTTCCGCTTGCAAATCTGTCAAGTAGTGATTATAATCTAAAACTAAGCTATCTAAATCAAAGAAATATTGAAACCAATTTGGATTGATTTGAGTAAGCTTGGATTTTCCAATTTTCAAATGCCCAAGATAACTAAGCCCTTCAAATGCCTGTGTGTGTATGAATTCAATACTAGTTCCACCAAGGTCTAAATACACCAGGAAGGACATATCTTTAAAAGCATGTTGATTTACCACAGAGATTGGATTCTCACTTACCGTAAGAAAACAAATATTAATAAGTCCATCAAACATGTCATAATTTAGCTCAATAATGTTATTGCTGTCCAGAGCAAGCAAAACAAGATTTGTCAGATTTCGAAAAGCATTAGGATGTATTTGTGATATGTTATTGTTTCGTAGAACAAGCAATGCTTGAGGAATTCCAGTAAAGGCACTTGTAAAGGCATTTTCACCAATCGCAGTAAGTCCTGAGGACATCCATGAACTGCCAACTATGTCAAAAATGATGTTGTCGATAATCCTGTATTCAAAGTGAAGAGTCGAGGTGTTACTTCCAGGACACTGTTCAGTCATTGCATCATGTTCCAGTGTGCACATGCAGTCTGTAGGACAGGTGTAGCCAAAGGTACATACATATGCGAAATAAATTTCAAATAAAATATCTGATGATTTATAGTAGAAGTAAGGAAAATATTCACCATTGACATCGTAGATGTAGCGAAATTCGGTGGCATTACAAGCAAGCATTTCTTGTGTTTCCGATTCAGTACTTGGAACAAATGTAGCCAGAGAAACTAAAGCAAGTACTAGTAAACCAATCAAGTGCACGATACGTACCTTGGCGACCATTTTGTCATGTTTTCAAAAGAGCATTAGAAAATCAAATTTACAATCTTATTTCTGCACTTTGATGTTCCTCCTAGTTATGCCTACTTCCTAAGAAACAAGTTTGGACTCAAAATTCAGCCTCTATTATTATCATTTTGATCCATTTGTAATTTAATCAATATCAAATAAAAACACAGTATTGCTTCATGTTGGTTTTGCCAAAATTACCGTAGACAATTGATGTATGTGTCTTTTCGTTGAGTTCCAAAACAACAACTGATGTGGTTTATATCAATTCCAAGTTTTGAATCTTTTGCCTTTGTGAAACAGCTACCACACCCTATAATGCATTTCCATATATGGTGAAGTTTGGGGGTAAAGCTGAAGTTAGTTCCCTGTATTTCAATACTCCTTTGTCAAATATATTGAATCAATGTTATGGATTAAAGAAAATGGAGTTCAGCCAGCAACAATAAACAAAAATATTTTCGAGTAGCTTTCAAACGGCCAGAATGTTTATCACTGCTGTGCATTATTAACGCAGAGCATATTCAATTACCAATCATAGGAACTAAAACTATAAACAAGTCCTTTTAGTGTTCATGAGAAAGAGAACAACAAAAGAAAATATGATTACTTGGTGAAATTTTCCTTTGATTTTTTCAGATGCGGGTTGTGTCATCACAACCAAGGAAATTCCAGCATACAGGGTGTGCCAATAAAAATGCATCACTTTTATATTTGATAATATCTCAGAAACCAATAAGCAAAATTTAAAACCTATTTCACAATAATAATTAGTATAGTTTAGTCTTTCATCGGTGAAATTTTGAACAAAATCCGTCGAGCCGTTCTTGAGAAAACTAGAATTTTGTAAGAAGACCCAATTTTATCCCATTCCAATGGAGTTTACCACAGTAAGTCATATTTCCAACTCTCATCAATCTGACATGACCATCTTACCAGAGTAGTAGGCCTACTTTAAATTGAAAACTCATTTTATTCATTGATAAACACCCTCACAGGAAAGCAACTACAAAACAACAGCCACAACAACACAACAAAAGCAACAACAACAGAAAATTTAGAATTTGAATAAACCTGATCAAAACTTGCAAGTTTGTTTGATCACACTCCACTCCCATCATCGTCCGGGATGTAAAGCGTATCATTTGTCCGGGATCATGATGATAAGAACACAAAGGTACCTGGAAACTGATTCTGGACAGGTAAAAGGCAGAGTTGCTTGAAAGTAACTTGAAATTGTACCAAAATTATCCACCGTGAGCAATCATTGTCTAAGGCTCAATTCATACTCGGCCTCCAAACAAATTTTTTCCTACAAAACATTTGGTCGTGACCTCACCAAATATTTGCCATCGAACTTTAACTATGTACAGGTAAGCAAACATGTGGTCCAATGTATATGGCAATTAAATAACATGTGCAATCTAGCGCGACATTTTGTTTGGTCTCAACTCGGTGTTGAAGTTATTTTGTTTGGAGTCAATCGTCATTTTTACGTCACGACCAAATGTTTGGTAGGAACAATTTTGTTTGGAGGCCGACTATGAATTGACCTTAACGGACATTCCACTTTTCACGAGGAAGTTAATAACTGCTTTGTTATTTTGATTTGAATATGTTGACAATGTTATATTCTTAGCTTGTTTTTTCTGTGTAGTGCCAATCATAAAGATTTACTTTTTTATGAAAAAAAAAACACCACATAGAAGATACAAAATAGTTTTTAAATAGACTTTGCATTAAAGGAAATCTGTCCCTTGGTTAAGTTTGCTTGCGATACCGTGAACTGTTTTATTATTATTATTATTATTATTATTATTATTATTATCATTATTTAACTCTGCAAAACAGCAAAACCTACAAATTGAATTACAGTGCTACTTTCAGTGCCGAAAAAGATATCAAAATTATGTTTTAATATCTGTGCCATATTTTGTGATATCTAGGTGTCTGTTTTGCAGGTGTAAGATAAATTGATCAATAGTAACCAAAGATGTGCTTTATTAGCATGATAAACATGAGTTACTGCGGTAAACCCCATTGGAATGGAATAAAATCGAGACCTCTTACAAAATTATTTTTTTGCTCAAGAACGGCTCGACGGAATTTGTTCAAAATTTTCTTGATTAAAAACTACACTATACTAAGTGGTATTATGAAAAAAATATGTTATTTTTAATTATTGGTTCCTGAGATATGATCAAAAATAAAAGTGATGCATTTTTATTGGGACACCCTGTATTGGTACTTGGTTGTTGCATTTTATAATGGTGAACAGAAAAGAAAAAAGTTAAAAATCATGAAATATGGGAAAAATGTTTCCGCATGAATGTTTTGTTTTTGCAAAAAATTAGTCTGAAATAACTATAACTATAATAGGCCAAACAATAATAAAAAAATTATTGGACATTGTAAACAAAAATATATAACAAGGGGCCCCATTGTTTGTAAATGCAACCTCTGCCATGAATTTGGTTTTCTAATTATGTATCAGATGGATGTTTCTGACTGAAATACAATGGATTTTAACAAAATTGGTTTTGTTAAGCTTATTATCGAATGTTAATCAATGGGTATTTTTAGGAGGAGGACAGATAAATGGTGGATCAAAACTGTTCTAAGAGTTCTTACGAAGAAACTTATTGGAATGGCGGCATTTGTTTATAAGTTCTAATCTGTTATTAAGAGTGATGGATTTGTCAGCGGTAATGGTGAAATATTTCTCCCATAGACACAATTGACGTCTCTTCGAGACTTTGGAATAAGGATGAGATTTCTTTGATATAGACCATTTAATTGAATAACCAATATTGTCATTTTTCAAGTTCCATAATGTAGTCACAGATAGTTGTTTGTTTCCTTTTATATGAATGAAAAAATTGTGGTTATTCCATCTGTATTTAAATTCACTTTCACAAACTCCTATATAAGATTTAGATTCCGATTTAAAGCATTCGCCGCCAAGGGGACAATTTTGTTTAATCCCAAGGTTACACGGTTTCTCTGGTTGGTCTACTTTTCTGATGAGGGATTTGTTATGAGCATTGATTACAACTGACTTTAACACTATTGCGATTGAACAGTCTATGAAGAACGTTATGTTTTGAAAAATGCTTATCAATAAGGTTCAGGAATTTCCTTCCAACATTAGTAGACACATTTTTGCTGTAGGGGGATTATACCAGAGGATGTTTCGATAACGGGTGCGTCGCTTAGATCTGGATTTTGAGGTAGGCCCATTAAATTATGTTAGTAGGCACTTCAATCACCTGTTACGTAATCGGTGAACGAAATCACTACACAGAACTTCTCTGTGTGTGTTCAACAGGTGATTTTTTTTATTTTACCAAAAAAAATATTTTTAAGCTCTGCCTGTATGGATCTTCTCGTTCTTTGAATATGTTATCAAACCATATTTACCATAAGTCAATGATAAATATCTCCCTTGTCTGAAGGCACCACTTTCGGCGTGATTTTAAAACACGCGCTTCTACGGGTGTTGGCGGAAAATGCAAATTGGGGCGCTGTGATAGATCTATCGCGTACGGGATACAGTTATTCGGAAAGTTGAAGAATGTAGCTACCGCTGGGTGTTTGTTGCTCCCAAAACAGATGTATGGTTCCTGAAATATGGATTTTTAACCAATTACAAATGATTTTTCTCCGAAACGGAAAATTATTTTAACAAGCAACATGGTAAATTAATATCACTGTATATCGAAGAATTTCTAAGATTTTTTTCAGCCTGATTCATTCACAAACATCGCCCCTAAATGAGAAAGAAAAATTAGAGCATAATTCTGCACCATTTCTTATGCATATTGAAGTTGACAACTCTTTGTATTCATTGGGGTATAAAACATGTTGGCTCAAAAGCAGTGATCTATGAAATAAGGAAATCCAATTTTATCATTAGAAAAACAAGAAATCAGCCTAAAATATCGTTAAATATTACACATTTTATCACGCAAAGTGTCACGAATTGTGGACCATATTGTCATTTAAAAATGGAAGACACAGAAAACCAATTTTGTAGTACTGATATATAGATACACAAAACGTTGAAGAAACATGAAACCCCTATTATCATTAAAAGTGTCAATGAATGTGACCATTTTGACATTTATAAAAAACATAAAATAGAATAAACACATTATATGGTTAATTTTGCCAATAAAATGCACGTAAAATATCACACAATAATATGGCCCAATTTGTCGTTTATGAAAGCACAAAATGTCACAAAATCATGAAAATTTGCTGAAATGACCGTTTCTGAATGTCTATATATCTCCGATACTGTTTAAGGGCCGGACCCTGTCAGCCCTTTTGTCGTTTTCAGAAATGTTTTTTCTCTGTAACTCAGCAAGGGATAATTAAATCTGAATAAAAGTATATGTTTCTAAAAACGGATACTGAACCTGATGGTAATTTTATTTTGAGGCCAAAAATGTGTAACTTTTGCCCTAACGTCCCAAAATTATGTTTTTTGGCCAAAAATTTCGAACTATTATAGTTTTTAGAATCTAGAACTAGAAAGCAATATTTAGGAACGTATTTTTCATTTTTTTCTTAATTTTGAAATATTGCCCAAAATTGGTCCAAAAATCCCACCGCTACCACCATTTTTGACAAAACATGACACTTTTTGATTTATTTTTGGCAATATTTCAAAAAGTAAGAAAATATTTGAAAAAAATGAGAAATGCGTCCCTAGATATTGCTTTCTAGATTCTAACCAGTAAAATTGTTCAAATTTTCTCCAAAGCACAATAAAGACCAAAATTGCTTATTTTGGTTCAAAAATGACCTCACCATCATGTTTAGTATACAAATCCGCTTCCAGAAATATATACTTTTTGTTTGG
>JXSR01S015288.1:18925-34148 GCA_000969725.1 Ophiothrix spiculata | reverse complement strand
AATTATATTTATACTCTTCATTAATTGGAAGCACTCGTATTGTTTTTAAATTTAGGCACTTCTATAATAGTTAGCATGGCGTATTTCCCGGAGATACATTTGTGACCCGTCATATCTAAAGGTACCTTGAGGGTCCCAAAATCAAAATTGATTATTTGGTCTCATATGAAAGCTGAGATTTTAAGCTTTAGAATGACACCTTACTTTTGGTCATTGGATGATCGGTGGCAAAGTTACATCCAAATTGCCAAAAGGCATCAGGCTGATTCGGAAAACTATACTTATGAGAAAATCTATAGTTTTAAGTTTTGGTACTAAGTATTACTTTAAGTTTAATGGAGAGAGGATTTTTATATTGGTTGTTGATACATTTGTATTATGTTTTTAATGTTGGAACTTGATAAATACGACAGAATACACTTAAAAAGTAACGTTTCTGATGAAATTAGAAATTCGACCTTGGACGTGATTTTTGACTATGCTCAGCCTCAGTAGCCCGTATCTCGTAATTTACTATGCCGACCTTAAGGTACCTTTCGATATAATATGGGTCACATTTTATTTTTTGTCATAATTGCAGTGATATCAGCCATGCAAAGTTGAAAGTTACTTACTGTTATACATCGCATGATCAGAAACTGAGTAGTATCATAATATAAAACAAAATAATCACAATTGAAATCAAAGCAAAATTCATTCAATCGGGTGATCATATTCCCATTGTTATATCAGCTGCTTAAATGATTTAGATTCAAACTCTCATATTTCATAAATAACTTTAGGATTACAATTTTGATGTTGTCCACATATGTGATGACTCACCCCGAAAAGGGGGACTTTGCGACAGAAAACTTTTCGTGAAACTGACGAAAATAGGCAGCAAAAAATAAGGAAAATAAAAAGAATTTCCAGCAGATTTTCTGTTGTAAAATTTGATCGCCTTGATCAATTTCAACAAGTAAGGTGTCATATTAAAGCTTAGAAAATGCTGTAACTGATAAAATGATAAAATCAAAATTGATATCATCTGCAAAGTCCCCCTTTCGGGGTGAGCCATCACCATGATCACATATGTGTACTTTTAAAACCGAGCTAACTTGAACTGGTGGCTTGGACATCTGAATCCTTTGTTCAAATGTTTATAATTATTTCTTTCTGTCTTCTTAAATTCAAATAAAAGATCTCGATCGTCTTAAATAACTTTCCATATGTTACATCATATAGAAGTTTCTCACTATAATGTTCGACCAAATACTGCTAGAATAAGGATCGGACTAACATGTCAATCCTTTATGACCATTAAAATATATGCTTCAAACCACGTTGAAGTATTTGATTGATTTTTTTCTATCGTGATATCACGTTAATGTGCCCTCAGAGATAATTTTTTTGGGGTACTTAGTTGCATTCATACACCGTTGACTTAAGGTTAATTAAAAAAAAATGCAGCAAACTTAATTTTCCGCTACAGGTGAAAATACGTGTCAAGGTAGTAATTTGCCGGAATCGATTTTTGACAGAACAACGATCCTTGTGCTTACTTTAAAACATCAGCAAAGTTTCATTTCAAGAAAATGATCGGAAAAAGAAATATATATGTATATTGTGAGGACAAACAACAGAAAATATAGGACTTATTGATCTCTGATCGCGTTTATCTCAGTTATACATTTTACTCCCTGCCAACCTTTGACGGACCATAACTTGATTTCTGGAAATCAAGTGAAATTCATTGAGGTGTCATTTCTCTCCTTACAACATGGCCTTTGCAAATATTTAAAAAAGTGAAAATGACAAGAGGCTGCATTTACGGCTGGTTTGGGTCGAACGGTCACATTTGTGCCAACATTTTGTCTAAGTTTTCGGGTACACCGAATCAAATTACGACTTTAAATTGTATTTGTCAATGTTAGCATTTATAGACCATATCGATAATTGACATAATCCCGCCGTTGATGGGGTAAATCCATAGAACCGGACGGGGAATCAGAGCAAGTAGTGTGTTTATCATACTTGGCCTCGTTCTGAGTTCCGTTCCCCGTCCGATTCTGTGGATTTACCCCATCAACGGCGGGAGTAGATCAATTATCGATATGGTCTATAAAGGATTCATATATTATGTATCAAAAAGCTAGTTTACACTTAAAAAATATCAAATCACGTTTCTATTTATGTTACTCTTGTTCTAGATATAAGACTTGTTGAGGGTACCCAACCGTATTATGGCGTTGTTGAAGTAGAAATAGCGGGAAAATGGGAGCGAGTCTGCCAAATGGGCTGGAGCTATCAAATGGCCAATCATGTGTGTCTTCACTTGGGTAAGTGTAACGTAACGTAACGTAACTCAACGTAACGTAACGTAACTCAAAATGGGAGCGAGTCTGCCAAATGGGTTGGAGTTATCAAATGGCCAATCATGTGTGTCTCAACTTGGGTAAGTGTCACTTGGGTAAGTGTAACGTAACGTAACGTAACTCAACGTAACGTAACGTAACTCAAAATGGGAGCGAGTCTGCCAAATGGGTTGGAGTTATCAAATGGCCAATCATGTGTGTCTCAACTTGGGTAAGTGTAACGTAACGTAACGTGACGTAACGTAACTCAACCCAATTACATAACCAATACAATGATACAACATAAAACATATCGAAACGTACCATAACATAACCAAACGAAACTCAGGATTGAGGATGAAACATAAAGATGTTTGCTAGACCATGAGTTTTTGGAAAAAACAACAACTGCGCGAGATGAATTTAATATTTTCAAAAATCACAGCGAGATCAATACCTATTTGTGTATTATGCAAAAAAAAACCCATTTATTTTTTTATCATTATTGTATTTGTTATGTTGCAATACTCGTCAGAGATTAGTTTGAAACTTGAAATTTAAAACACTCAAGTTTGAAAAAATACTTGCTTTTGAAACATGAGTCTTATTTTATCATGCTTTATTTAGTACTCCATGTATAAATACTACATACTATATTTGTTTATTTGTACCGTTTTACAGAAGCTGTAAAATTGAAATAACACAGAATAAAAGGCATTTTATAAACATTTATTAGCCAATCAATTGTTCTGTAGCAAAAGCGAGGTATAATTTCAATGTATACATAATTCAAACCCTTACTGTTATTGGTTTTAAACGAAAACATTTTTGTATAAATAGCCAATCACAACTGTTCTTATGTTTTAAACCAATACTGTTTTTAGGATTCAAGGAAGGTGCCATGCTACATAGAAGTGACGTCACAATACCGGACATGCGTAGTGCTATACCAAAGGTTTCTTGTTATCAGTCACGGGATGGCGTGGTTGACTGCCAACGAACGCACGTGTCCTGTTCTAAGACCGCCGGAGTCACATGTAATAGTAAGTCATTGCTATGTTTTCACCATTTATCAAATTCAGTTAAATATTTCAGACCGAGTTTATAAGTTTTCTGCACATCGGGTATTTAATTCAACAGCTAATCGTGTTTGAATTTACATTTATATAAAAATACACTTTTGAATTAGAATGGATATTTGATTATGAAACAATGGCATCGTATAGAACCCCTTTTGAAAATCAAAATTATATTGCAGATCATGAAATAAATTTTTGTTACATCATGTACATAGATATTCAATAATTCTAATTTATAATGAATACTTATTGAACAAATACTTGCATTGAATATTCCATACGATGTTTGATAACGTCTGGTTCAGTGTTGACATCAATTGTAAAAATGATACTTGAGTGTTGCAATATATTGCTACATGTAAATCACATGTTGTTTAAACGCTTGTGTATTTCGGATGTGATGTATATTTGAGCATAAACTTCGCTCTATTGATAACCCTTCTTACTAACATCAATGAATGCGAGTCACTAATCTTTGCGTTTCTTTTCTTTTTCTTTCTTCTTCTTGTTCTTACCGTTCTTGTTCTTCCTGTTCTTGTTCTTGATGTTGTTGTTGTTCTTTTTTTTTGTTCGTCTCGTTGTTGTTGTTCTTCGTTTTCTTCTTCTTCTTCTGTTTCTTGTTATTCTTCTTGTTCATCTTCTTCTTGTTCGTTTTTGTGTTCTTCTTTTTTCATCTTCTTCTTCTTCTTCTTGTTCTTTTTCCTGTTCTTCTCGTTCTTCTTCTTCTTGTTCTTGTTCTTCTTCTTCTTCCTGTTCTTGTTCTTGTTCTTCTTCTTTTCCTTGTTCTTGTTCTTGTTCTTCTTCTTTTCCTTCTTGTTCGTGTTATTGTTCTTGTTCTTCTTCTTGTTCTTCTTCTTGTTCTTCTTCTTCTTCTTGTTCTTCTTCTTGTTCTTCTTGTTCTTCTTCTTCTTCTTCTTGTTCTTCTTGTTCTTCTTCTTCTTCTTGTTCTTGTTCTTCTTCTTGTTCTTGTTCTTCTTCTTGTTCTTCTTCTTGTTCTTCTTCTTGTTCTTGTTCTTCTTGTTCTTGTTCTTCTTCTTGTTTTTCTCCTTCTTCTTCTTGTTCTTCTTCTTGTTCTTGTTCTTCTTGTTCTTCTTCTTGTTCTTCTTGTTCTTCTTGTTCTTCTTCTTGTTCTTCTTGTTCTTGTTCTTGTTCTTCTTCTTGTTCTTCTTCTTCTTCTTCTTGTTCTTCTTCTTCTTGTTCTTTTTTTTCTTGTTCTTGTTCTTCTTGTTCTTGTTCTTGTTCTTGTTCTTCTTCTTGTTCTTCTTCTTGTTCTTCTTCTTGTTCTTCTTCTTGTTCTTGTTCTTCTTGTTCTTGTTCTTCTTGTTCTTCTTGTTCTTGTTCTTGTTCTTCTTGTTCTTGTTCTTGTTCTTGTTCTTCTTCTTGTTCTTCTTCTTGTTCTTCTTCTTGTTCTTCTTCTTGTTCTTGTTCTTCTTGTTCTTGTTCTTCTTGTTCTTCTTGTTCTTGTTCTTGTTCTTCTTGTTCTTGTTCTTCTTGTTCTTCTTCTTCAGTTCCAGGTTATCTAGGATGTTACTATCACACAAAGCTGCTACCTATCACCGACAGCCCGAGGTTCAACAACGAATCTATGACCATTGAAAAATGCTTGGAATTTTGTCGGATGGGCAAGTACAGGTAAGAATTCGAACTTTTCTGTCATATGCTCATACAACATTCTAGACTGGGAGCCGAAGAAGTATCTACTATGCCGTGTAATTGCATATACCATGTTTCATTATTTATGGCAGATTTATACTCTATAAACCTTGAAGTATGCAACAAGCAATCAGACTCTGTTACAAGATCCACAGCATATCCCTTGTATTCTTCAACATTGTGAACTGGTGGTTCTGTATTGTGTAAGAGACTAGTAATGATTGATTAGGATTGATTAAGACCAAATCACTGCGTATTATTATTTTTTACTTGAATTCTTCATGATTTTGATATTATTTTTGACTAATTTTGTTGCTAACACATAGACAAACATTGAAAATAAATTCATTTGAATATTCAGCAATATTTGGTACGTTGTAATGATTCGAGAAATACGGACTAACTTACTTTCCCGTATGGTCATAGTGGTTTATGTGCGTTAATCGGCTGCTTGTTGCATCCTTCAAGATTTACAGAGTATATACTATGGGCGACTTCAATATAAACCTTTCTAATAGATTGACGTGAAATTGGACTTGGTAGTATCTACACACACTAATCTAAAAAAGTATTGTAACATCGTCGACTGTGGTTTTGGCGCAAAATTTAAATAGCGTTTTTCAAAACGTTGGTTTGAAAACACTGTTATGCTAGTTATAATGATATCTTTAGAAATTTGTTTTCATGTTTCTTTTCTTTAATTATTTTCATGAATTGACACTTATTTCAATAACTAGGGGACTAGCCATGCAATTTAATGACAGCGACTGCTCACTTCTAAAAATGCCACTCAGAATAAGCAATTCTTTGAGAGCTGATATCTGTCGAGGATCAGATGTTAAATTAATCAACTCATGTCTCTTGAAATGTTTGTTATTTAAGACTCCTAGGTTAATGTTATCTCACGTGTCTTACTTCAATTTTGCGTAATGCGCATGTGCGTTTAGATTGATACTGCTAACGCCTTTTTCGAAGATCCTGTCAAAAAAAAACCTGCGTGCAGTCGAGTGTGACGTCATTTTCAAGAACGATAAGTGGTAATTTACAAACTGTTGACATGTTCCTAAAATACTTTAACATTGGTTTGCTGAGAATGACGATAAATTGGATGCTATCGATATTCCCGTCAATTGTCGCACGTTTTTCGAATCAATACATACCAATGAAATTCAAACCATGAGTTACACACCAATTGTTGTCATCAAAGAAAGGTTACATTGGTCGTAGCCGTCATATTTAAAACTCAAAACACTTATTCTTTAATTATCAAAACTCAATTAGACCTACACTCCTTAATGAAAACAATATGGCGTCAATTCAGGGCCGCTGTCACATTCCTCGGCAAATTCGCCATCCCAACTCTTCGCTGCCCTTGTACAAGCGTTGTCAATTGTTTCCCTTTCGTTACTCTACACATATAAGTCTACAATCCTTAAACATTCTTTCGAGATTAATTATACTCAGATATTTTTACTTTCTAGGCAGTACTGAGCGACCAAAAGACCAATGGGTAAAATGACAAAAGCCTATTTTTGCAATATGATTGATGATTTTCCATATGTGCAGTCTTTCATGGACGACTGCTTATACGCGAGTTATATGCATTACAAGAATCCCCCGCCGTCTAACAATTCCAGAAATCATTTGGCAGCAAAAAATAAAATCGCAGAGCCATATAACAAAAACGGATTCCTTCGGTTCTCAGGGCTACAATGTGCTTGAGATCTTCATTCAGTATCTCTCATAACGTCGCCATTTTGAAAGCAACAAAAAATTTTAATGGACTAAAATAAGCTACGGGGACTGTTTTAATAAGCTACGGGGACTGTTTTAATGCATTGAGCAATACACATTGGTAACATTGCTCAGCTAAATAAGAATTCAAATATTAACAATGGACAAGTAATACTCGTAAAAACCAGGATTTACGCTATGTTGCAATACTTCTGATAACGGAGTGTATTTACTATACCTTGCAATTGCACATGGGGCCAACTGCGTTATTATATTTTACGGCAGATTTACTAACATATTTTCTTATCTTCATGCGATCAATGACATTATCGAATTGTTGAAAATCTCTGTTTTTCATCACTTATTTTGTTTTCAGATATTCTGGTCTAGCGTTTGGTAAAGAATGTATTTGTGACAATAACGGTCCATCAGCGTGGTCTGGTAGGGAAACGGAAGACACCAATTGTATGCTTCTATGTCGAGGGGATAGATGGGAAACATGTGGGGGACCTGAACAGGCAAGGATGTATGATAGTAAGTAAATATTACTGGAGAAAAGAAAACATAATGTAAACAAACAAGCACAAAATGTCTTCTAGAGATATTGAACTATAATTGTATGCACCATATTTGATGAGAAATTCGCTTTAATATATAATGAAATGATATAACGTGCACTGAAACATGCTGTATTTGCGACATAATTGTTTTAATGCAAGACACATCTAATAAGTTGAACTCAACCACCAATACTTAAAAAATAAACGTTTTTCCCTTTTTTCCCCCGAATATCAATTACTTGTTTAGTCAGATCTCATGACTGTCCCAATTAAACATGCCAAATAAGAAACCAAAGTACTGCTTCTGTTGAGCTTTATATTAATGACAATCTGATGACTAAATTTTAATTGATCTTATCAAAATGACCATAAACACGTACACGAATATAATTACAGTAGAAAATGTCACATTTTTGAGTTACGTAAATGATATAAAAAATAAATCACTATTTTATCTACAATGCGTTTCATATTTTGGAGGAAAGTGTCATTCGACTATTTTCATAGTTAATATTTCTCATTGAATATGAAATAATCTATAAACTGGGTTATTGATAAGTGATTATTTATGATTTTCATTTATATACATTAGATTAATGTTAAAATTATTTAATCTTAAGAACATATCGGTCCTAATCATCATTCATAACGAAATCATCCAAATAATGTTAATCACATTTCAGCTCGTGTCGGAACATGTGGAGGAAAGCTGTTGCCATCAGATGGGTACATTGCTTCACCATTATTTCCTAGTGAATATGAACGAGGATCAATATGTACATGGAAAGTTATTAGCGACGATCCACGAATAGAAAGCTTTACTCGTAAGTTGTTAAGGCACGGTTCCCAATTCATGACGGAATGTCTTCCGACATACGAAAGGGCTTGACGCAATAGCCATGACGAAATGTATCTTGAGTCATGACTCAAAAATATCAGGAGAAACGCATAACTACCATCTTTTAAGTGATCTTTATAATGATAGAGGCCCTGGCAAAATTTTTCTGCATCATTCAATACACTATTATACATTTATCTTAGAATCATGACTCAATATTTTTTTGCATCATGATGCAAGACAATTGCGTCAAGCCCTTTCGTATGACTCAAAAGGTTTCGTCATGAATTGGGAACTATGCCTAATCACTTTTGCAAATTTAAAGTTTCAGGTTAAAATGTGGGGGGAAGCAGGTAGCGCAGCGATAATTCCCTCGCTTTGCACCCATGAGCCCAGGGCTGTTCTGGGTTCGATTCTGGTTTCGGCGCTGTATGTGCAATTGGTTGCCAGTGCAAACCTGCTTCCGCAGGGTTTCCTCCGGGCGCTCCGGTTTTTCCTCCTGCATCTAAAACTTACAAATAAATCTGCCCATATGACAGAGGACCCTTATGGAAAGCAGTGCTAGACATTAATGAAGCTATCCTCTATAAATGTCATATTTATTTATTTTATGTGTTTTCCAGCACTAACTTTGGCAGTACATTAACACACTAAACTCAAACGCTTAAGCATGTTTTAAAAGCATGTTAAGTTTATACTCTTGACAATCAACAAGTGTCCGAAGTATTTTAGGTCAACATTACAAGTCTAGATAGGAACTAAAACAATAGTACGAGAGAAACTTTGTGGATAGCACCCATCTTTGCTTAGAATATCCATGACACTCTTATGATAATTAGGTATAAGTGAATAGAACCAAGTAACATAACACTCTTCCTGTAGACACTTCTTCTCCAAACTCCACAATTATATCAGCAATACGACACAATGTACTTTGATCGAAGATGTCTCTCTGCGAGATTTCAATCACGTTAACAGGATGACAGATATTGCAACAATATTGCAGCTCTTTTAAATTTTGCAATTTATAACAATTTGTATAACAAAGAGGAAGTGCCTTGCGATGCTCTTGCTGTAACTGTATCCATAACTTTTTCCACTGCCTAAACCTTCACCACGCAACAGCGCATGTATGAAGTCGGTGACATCTCTGAAAATGGAGTAACAGTCTTTAAGAGAAAAGTGCATGGGTACCTTACGTCATGTGTGTATCAAAGGCTTTCCTCGGTTCTCCAGTCCTCATTTTGCTGTGAACCACTGATTAGGCTCTGGGATATCTGTAATATGATTCATTTTGCTCTCCATGGCCTACTGTTTACTTCAGCATTTTATTAAAAACAAAAGGTTTTGTACAACATACGCTCTGTGTCCAAAATTTTTATACAACATCGTGTGGTAGCTTTTAAATCTCGTTTCTACATACATTCTCCCTACTTCAGCCCTACAAAGTAAAAACGCAGTAAGTGCATCGATATAGCATAGCAGATACTTCCATTAAACGTAAATTTCACTTCATTTCATCCCCATGCAAAACAATTGTATATACATATGTTTGCTGTAGTAGATACCGCCTTTAGTTATGGAAGAAAATTGATCGTCTGCTCATAAGTGCAAAATTTCTCCAAGGAAAAAAAAGTAACTTGCAATTGATCTGCAATGCACATACTGCGTTTTTACTTTTCTGTAGGAAGACTTACTTTTGTACATATATGTTTGCTACAGTAGATACCACCTTTAGTTATGGAAAAAAACTGATCGTCTGCTCATTAGTGCAGAATTACTCCAAGGGAAAAAAGAAGTAACTTGAAATTGATCTGCAATGCATATACTGCATTTATACTGAAACTTTTTTTCATTTTCAGTTAACTTCCAGATGATGCGTCTTCTACCAGGCGACATGATTCGAATCACTGAACTAGAAAGTGGAGCGGTAGCTGTTGTAAGAAAAATCCTCAAATTTATTACCAGCGATATGGTTAGCACGGAGGGCAGCCTTATGAATATCATCGGCGGTGGGTTTTATGTCGAATTTCAGTCTGCGTTAACAACGACCACTCAGGGGGATCCAGGATTTATGATTCTCTTTGAACCTAATCTTAGTAAGTTTTAATAATTTTTCAAAATAAGACTGTTATAGATAATATCTAGTTTGGAAGGCGCTACTCACCTGTTGAAAATGTGTTTTCAAAAGAGATTAGAACAAATTTGTATACGACTAAAATAAATCAAAATAAACTACGACACTACTAATATATTAAACATTATTCTCAATATTTCCGTTTAGCTCCGGAGCCAACTACAAAGGCACCCATACCTACGACACTACCACCATACGTCACCAACGATCGAAAACCCACAGAGATATACCCAGGACGTGGAAACACTGGGCCCGACCTAGTACCTGGATCTAGACCAGGACATGGCGGCAACGGACCAGATCTATTTCCAGGACATGGTAACGCTGGTCCGGATATATATCCAGGATTTGGCAACAATGGACCAGATCTAGGGTTTGGACCTGGGACCGACTCAGAGCTGTTGCCTAATCACCCAGGGCCAAGACCTAGACCAGGGCCGTATCCAAGGCCTACCGTGGATACCCCATTTGGTGGCGGTGGCGATAATGGAGACGACTCGGCCGAGTCTACGACTCCTTCTTCGGATTATCCAAGTACAACAAACGATGTTCCATATACATCAAATAAGCTAATTGGTAAGTTTAAATCATATTATCTTAGTTGATATGAGGCCAAAAAAAAGTTTGTTTCTGGTAACATGCTTGAAAAAGTAAATGCGATATGCGTTTTTTTATTTTTTATTTTTTACTTTTCGAAAATGCAATGCGATATGCTATTTTCCTTCTTTTTTTAACGAAAAATGCAGGATTCCCAGGAAGAAAAACACTCAATGCCATAAATTATCATTTGGGTCCTCAATCAATGTGAATTCAACAAGTGGCATTGGAATATTATACTAGACGTATTCAACATTCCAGAACTTTAGTTCAAAACACGTCTAATACAATAAGCCAACAACCACTGCTGCTGTGCGATCATCCGTATTCATGTAATGCATGTACACAGTGAATTGCATTGACTGAACAAAACTTACTAGTGCTCGTAAGTTCTCGCCAGTCAAAGTAAAATAATCTCGACTGACGCTATCGTAATGATCTTCATACATGGCATCAATTTCCTTCTTGTCCAAATCCTTCAAAATCTCTCTCTTTATCACTATGATCAACAAATAGACACGATAAATAGAGAGCTCAAATTATCGGTACTCTTCCGCTTTCCGCCATTTTTATTCACCGATTTCACTGGCTTTCACATATGAAAAATTAATTGCCGACTAATTGATAGGCTGAGAATACAACGGGTACCTGAATCGGTGTTCGTTTGTTTTTACGCAAGTCTCCAGTAAGTTTTTTACAGAATTTGGTGGTTTTTTTGTAAATTATATTTTTTTGATGCGAAATATCAAAAAAAAAAAAAAGATATGCGGGAAATATGTAACTAAACAGAAACGCGCGCGTGTTACCAGAAACAAATTTGTTTTTTATTTGGCCTGATCTGATATGCATAATGTAACTATTTACACATAATTACTTGCTTCGTATACACACTCGGTGTAAGGCGTTGGAGCACAATTAGGCCACAACTTTGTGCGACCGGTGTAATGAAATACAGCGTCCGTGTGACTGAGCGTCCTATGTACTATTCAATTGTGTACAACGTACTTGTGTGTGCGATCACTAAATCATCGATTGCGACTTATTCCATGTATATAGTTCAATTAGACCCGGACTCCAGGTTATGGAAGACACTCAGTCTCATTAAACCTGGCCACAGCTTTCATTTTCCAAGGTGGCCCCATAGGTTTATTATTCCACATCAAAATTATTGAAAAATAGTCATTACGTGTTTTAAAATTATCTAGAGGTGCATAATCAAGCCTACGGTAGCCATATTGGAAAATTGTCCTCCAGCGCCTAAGCGTTTTGACTACGCTTTGGGTCACATAATCGTCAATTTTTATGAATAGCCTGTATCTAGCACCATCTAAGTTGGAATTTGAATATGTTGCTTGTGTGTAACTTTTCGAGCATGGATAGAGCAACAGGAAGTAACAGATTCAGTCTAGGGCTGGGCATCTTTAATGATTAACACGATCATCATTTGTTTTATATACACAGCTAGCGTGGCTACTGTGGGCATAGGTGGTTTTGTCGTCGCATTCTGGGGACTTACAGCAGGTGTTATGATGCTGAGAAAAAGGTATTAATTTTGGATTTCATAAAAAACCCCACTACAACAACAGCAACGTTCGACATTGCGAGCCTGGATTGAAGGGGGTGGGCAGAAGGATGTTGTGATCCCGGGATTGAGATTTGGATGTACAGGGAAGGAAAAAAAAAAACCTAACATAATGCGTAACCTATTGCAACGAGTCCGCGCGAGAAGCAGTGTCAAAGATAAAGAGCACTGGGTGGACAATCATCATATTGAAAAGTACATTTTTGTATTAATTGAAAGAGTATTTATCAGGCTTTAAATGAGACAATTTTTGAAAATTGACCAATTATTCATTGTTAAAGTTACGATAAAAAGACCCCATCAAATTTTCAGCTTAGATGTATCTTTTGACAGGGTGCGTCGTATATGTGTCCCTAAGGAGTTGACCCAGTGTTTTAAAATATATTTGTATTCAGAGTTGCAACTCATGCTTTGTAAAGCCTTGTGTATTTGACTTTAATTCTGTATTTCCTTCACGTGTTAAGGGCATAAGGTACCCTGCACTTCCGTTAATGCATAAGTTCCTTGGTACCCCCTTAAAAAATCCATTTTCCTGCCAGAATTTTTATACCAAATATACATATATTAATCACAAGCATATTTCAAGAAAGATAACATAAAAATATATGTACCGTTTCAAAATGGCGGCCAAATAACCGATTTTTGTTTTGCAACATTTCGATTTGTCCAAAATTTGAAGAACCTACTTCCCGAAGGAATTTTTCATTGAAATTTGGCTCAAATAGGAGATCATGAATAAATTGACATTGCTGAAATAAAAATTGGATAATTTTACTCCGGGGCGAATTGATGGGCAAATTAGCTCAAAAACTACGCGGCCGATCTCAATTTTGTTTTTGTCAAAAGAAGCGCATCTACTATTTATGCAATTAAGAAGATTGTAAGCCCGAAATATTGCGGCGTTAAAATGCGAGAACCGAAAAACCAAATGTCGGGTACCATGGTACCCCTCCTTAAGCAGTTAAGTGTTAAGAAATGTCTGATTACCAATTTGATATTCAAGCATAATATAAGTGTCAGATACATTGAGTTAAAAATAAAATACCGTGCTTTTTAGACAATACTTGATGATATTCTAACATTTCGTTTTTCACAGAATGCCATTGAGTATGTTGAAATTCGCAAGGGATGACAGACCAGAGATAACCCGAGAAGGATCCTCGTTTTACAGATCAAGTTTTGGTGACAGTGACACCGATAGCCTTCGTGATAGCTTCCATAGCAGCGACAGCACATTCACCGATACATCTGAACAAACCGATATATCCGAAAACACCGATAAATCGGAACAATCTGACCACGTGGTTACGAATGTGACGCTTGTTCATACTACACACGTGCCGAATCCATCAACTACGTACTTCAAGGTTCCGCGCAAAAGCATCCCAGGTAAAGCGGCACGCTTAAAGAAAGCGTCTATGGTAATAACAAATGTAGTGGACCATATTTATTCCTCTGTTTACCAAGGAGGCAGGACTATTAAACATGCCAAGAATAACATCAAACCTTCAGTGGCGCCAAAACCAGACATTGTTCCAATAATGGATAGAAAAACACACGATGACCAAGATGGCGGGTATTCACCAGCTTTTAGCGGACCAACGTCCGATAATTCTGATAGCAATGTTCGGTTTTCAATACCACTGTATCAAAATATTGTTAAATTCAATAAAAATGACAATGTGAACACAGAGAACCAAACTGGTGATCAAACTTCGAACACCCCGTGTCAAGGTACTAATACAACTTCCGGGTTACCGGTCAAAGGTCGTAAGGCAGTAGATAACTGGGGCTATCTCGTGCCAGGCGGGAAGAAATACATGCCAAAACCAGTTGAGGACGATGACTATTTGTGATTCATTCCGCTACTTTTGCATTCATTCTTTACCATAAATCCGGGTAATTCTGCACAATCGAGCGTATTCCTGAGTTATGCGCGCAACGTCATCTGGGCACTAAGTTTAATCTCGGATTAAACTTAGTTAACATCTGTGCACATTAAGTAAAACACACGGTTTATGGCTTCAATCAGACGAAAATATGTCAGCAAATCTAATCCTACACGCCTCACTTTGAGGTAAATACTTACGTGGACAAGAGTAATGAATACGATTATTGTATATATTTTTATGCCGTACGCGTTTACTTAACTCCATCAAGCATTGTAATCTAATTTTTTGTATGTATTGTATATATTGTAATATGGGTAACCAGAGAGTATCCAAAACTGAGCAAAGGAAATCTATGAAGAAAAATATTCAATGTTGTAAATATATTTATCAAACATGTGTTAATTGATCTGACTACCAACAGATATATGAATTAAATGTAAAATATATGATTGGTCATAATATATGCGATGTTTAAAATCAAACTACTGGTTTGAAAATCTTTTTGCGTAAATTTTTTAGCTTTAATGGATTAGCAGAAAGTATGTTAAGGTCGCATATCATAGTTCATGAAATAAAATTGTTTCAATTGCTAATGTGTGTTAGTTTGTGTGGGCTTTTTGGTATTTTAGTGTATTTTGGTTTTGGTCTACTCATGCAACCGTAACATTGTGTATATTTGATGCCTCATGCCGAAAGGGGTGGACGTGATATCAATTTTGATTTTATAATTTCATCTGTTACAGCATTTTCAAAGCTTTAAAATGACACCTTGTTGAAATTGTTCAAGGTGATCGAATTTTACAACAGAAAATCTGTTG
>JXSR01S015287.1:44202-58466 GCA_000969725.1 Ophiothrix spiculata | reverse complement strand
TGGGGATTTCATTAGTCGGTAGCTTTCTCTGACGTCTTGGATTGTCCTCCCAATATTTGCATAGACCATGAGGAGGGGGCTCACGATCGCCTCCAGTTGCCTTCATCTGCTCACTGACTCTGGTAATGGTGCTCAGACTGCAGCCAGTTACAAGGTTGATAAACTTGTAACAATTAGAACGTAAACCTGCAAGAGAAGGTAAAAAAAATAGCAGGCTGGTCGTAAAAAGCAAACTGGTGGTCACTGCCATCTTGTTTTTAAATATAGATTTGAGTTATTGCGCTGACTTGTACGAACCATTTAGAGCAGGGATAGACTACTTTTGTATGTCCCATAATGCATCTTGAGAAGTACCGCAAATCCAGGAGTTTCTACACGATTGATCATATTACTAAAGTGGACTTATGGTACTTTCAAGATCTATTATGGGACATATGAAAGTAATCTATTACGGACTTGCCGCCATTTTTATTCCAAAATGGGAATCAAATTGGGGGTGGGGTATTCTGGTTTTTGTCAATGATGCATCGCATCTTGTCATAAAGCGCGAAAGTTGGAAATACGCACACACGCAAGTTTACCCGGAACCAAGCGTACCTGAACACCCCAAATTTGAGCTCCATAGCTGACGATGCCATTACACGGGCCAGTATACAAAGTCCGGGATCTCCACTCTAAATCCATGGTATGGACACAAGCTCGGTTAGCTAGCTCATTTGTTTGCATCTCTACCATTCTGATATACATACCTGATGGTGTCAGCATTTCTGCCAACACTTTTCTTGCTTCAGCTTGACCGGAAACTGCCCTCTTGCGCCACTGTGTCAGAAGCGTGGAATGAGTTTTGGCAAGCTGTAAACGACAAATAAACATTTCTTAACTCTTTCATTCCATAATTTCTTTTTCACAATCCGTCCTATTTCGTCGCTCAAGCCCCCTCACTTTATGATAGCATATGGTAACTGTAGCGCCCAAGGATTATTCTCTTTGCTAATATAGATGATGGCGCTAAATAACCCATCGTTTCAACTGCTTGCTAGTAAATTTTTGACTAATTTTGCCTTGTAGTTTTTATAGAGCTATTTGAAAAAATTATGTGGAAGTAGAAATTCCGGCCAATCATGCATGCTTTTGCGAGCTGCTGTGAGCAGCTTTCCGTAGGGAAGGAGTTAATCTTTTTATCATTAAACAGAATTTTAAAATATATAAATATGAAGATCAGGTAAAGTTCTTACAATCTTTCAAAAACATCCCACACTTTCAACACTAATGCTTGATCAGACATGGAAATTGTGGGAAACCACAGATCATCTATTCTTGATTTCTTTATGGCAAAGAGCGCCTATACTTCAACCTTCGAACTTGACGAGCCGGTATACACATGCACCATATACCCGATATCCCGGTTTACCGGCTTTTAGCACAAGTGTCAGGAACTTGATGTGCCTTATCTACCGGCATGGGTAGCTACAATTTTCAATGGTTTTGTTTACATCAGACATCAATGAATTTTTGAACCCTTGGTTAATGGGTCATTTTGCTTTAATTTACAAAAGAGTGGTCAGTAATTCCGGGGTAAATTCCTCATTTTTTTGTTAATTTGATTGTGACAAATGTGGGGTAAAAATGCTGAAATCCGCGTAGTTGATTACAAGTTTTAAAAGTTTTCAAAATATGACATGTCAGAAACCCTAAAAAAACATACTTTAAAGTTTCCATATATATATATTGCACATTTACGTTGTAACTAGTGTTCCTGCTAATGCCTTATGGTTAAACAGTTTGCCATTAGCAAAGGAGCCAGGAAATTTGGCAAAAATGGTTTCTGAAAAATGTGTTTAGCCAATTTTCAGCCAAACCTTGTGATTTTGGTGCAAACGCCTTTTTAACTTTATAATTGTTCGAACTGGCGCAGTACTTTGAAGTTTCCATATAATGCACAATTACATTACGACCATTCCTGCTTAGGCTGCTTGGTGTGCCTCTGACACAAAAGGTTTCTTCAAATGTGTGAAAATATGCTTTTTTGCTTTATTTAGCGGATTTTTCAGCCAAAGCTTATGATTTTGTCAAAATTGCTCAAAATGGTGCAAGCTCAAAAACCTTAGACAACTACATTAAACAAATGAATACGCCAGAATAAGAACATCCCAACTCCAATAGCTCCCTTCTGTTAATTAACTTAAAAATGTAAATGAATACAAATCTCTGAAAATGCTTTAACATCACTAAAATAGCATTTCCATGTCAATATCCTAATCATAGTCATATTTGACCCTGTAGTTGACTTTTTTAGACATTGTTAGATAATTGTTATAGTACATAGTTGCTATATTGAAACAGCTATTACAAGAAAACCCCAACTCCATGGGCTCCCCTCTGCAACTATATGCTAGAAAAAGTATCTAACAATGTCTAAAAAAGTCAACTACAAGGTCAAATGTGACACTTTGATTGGGATAAAGACATGGAAATGCTTTTTAGTGATTTGAAAGCATTTTCAGAGATTTGTATGCATCTATATTTTACAGAACTTAACAGAAGGGAGCTATTGGAGTTGGGATGTTCTTATTCTGGCGTATTCAAATGTTTATTTTCAGATATTTTGGAGTTAGAAATAAAAGCTGATATTTTCGCTATAAGCTTAAGAATGGCATTGACATTTCATATCTGCAAAAATCACAATTTTGTCAAAATATGACTAATGTGTGTATTTTGTACTGTAGCTCAAAAATTAAAAACGACGACTTTATTGTAGATTCATGTTTGTAATGGATGATCACATATTTCGTTAAACTATAAACTAACCAGAGAACAACGATCCTCGCAACATTTCTCCTCCGGCAAATCTGCAATATCTTTGAGTAACCCAAGAGCTGCTTGGCCTCTACTCCTCTCAATTCTTCTAGTTCTCTCTGGCTCCGTCTTTAACCTCTTATGCAAGAAGTTGTTGGAATACATCAGTATACGTTGAGTGGCTCGTTCGCAAAGCTTGACCTCGTCTCGCAGGTATTTACGATTGGTCAGGACAAATTCTTCAAATTCTTTCGATTTCTTCTGCCCGTTTCCAAGTCCTACTTTTCTGTGCCTGGAAAATAAGACAAATGATTTGAAACACAAATATTCTACAAATCCCCGTCTGAGTTTACCAATCCTTTTTCTTCCCCTGAAACAAAAAGTCACAACTTCTAACGTCACAAATAATTTGAAAACTTTAGCAAAACAACAAAATACGATCACAGAAAGGCAAAATTTAGTATAAATATTTTGCATTATTTCTAGAGTCATGATCTCATTGATCAACTTCCAAAAGCCTTTAACCCTAACCCTAACTGGAAAATACAATGACAATACAATCAAATTTCTAAGCAACAGCATTGTAAACTGAACTGCATGGTGTGGTACTACAAGCACAGTCCTTTCAGGTTCAAGTTCAAGTATGACTCGACCACAAACCTTGTATGTTTTGCTGTATGGGCTAGGAGTGAATAGTTTGCTCGTTTTTCTGTGTGGTGTAGTTTTCTGTGCCAGGGTTAGGGTTAATCAACCCCCACAATTGTCTGTGGACAGTTTATCCGATGTACGAAAACACCCTAACATTGAACTTTGTTTTGTAAATTGCGACCCGTCATATCAAAAGGTACCTAAAGAGTCCCAAAATGAAACTTGATTTTTTGGTCTCATCTGAAAGATTATATTTTAAGCTTTAAAATGAAACCTTGCTTTTGGTTATTGGATGTTTGATTGCAAAGTTACAACCAATTTGGTAAAAGGCATAGGGCTGATTCAGAAAACTATAGAAAATCAAGTCTAAAGTTTCTGCACTGGTAAAACTTGAATGGAGCAAGGATTTTTATCTCGGTTTTTAATCCATTTGTTTTATGTTTTGGATGTTGGAACCTGATTAGGCCAAATAAAATTAATAGTTTGTCTCAAAGCTCCCGCGCGCATTAGTTTTATCGCCCGCATTAGTTTCCCTCAAAATCCTAAAAATTGATTTTTTTCCCCTTTTTTATTTTTTTTTCACCGAAACTGTGAAAAAACAAATGACAACAATGGTTAATTTATTTTATTTGATTCTTTATTCTGTTTTTGAGTTCTAAAAAGGCCATCATGTAAATATGAGGGGGTACATATGGACATCTTGTAAAATAGCACTCAGGACAAATCTAAAAAAAGAAAAAAACTTACAAAAAAAACCGCATTTCGCATTAGTTTTTCAAGAGAGGAGAGCTTTGAGACAAACTATTTATTTTATTTAGCCTTAATATGATAGAATACACTTTGAAGGTAACGTTTCTGATGAAATTAGAAATTCGACCTTGGAAGTGATTTGCTCAGCTTCAATGGCCGGTATTTCGTAATTTACCATGCCAACTTAAGGTACATTTCGATATGACAGGATACAAATTAGGCATTTACAATGAAGAGCATTTATTACTGAAAAAGTTGGTATGTTGAGAAGGCTTCAATATGTCCTGAACTCAATATTTGATAAAACAGTTAACTTACTTCTTGCCTCGACTAATAACTTCATCTACATTATAGCATTTCTTGTCTTTGAGTTTCTTAGCTTGTTTAAGAATCATCAGAAGTCCATTAGCCTTAGTGCGAGAATCTTCCATGTTCCCTAGGAAAAAGAAAAGATTCAAATATAGATTTAATATTATGAAGCCATTTACTGCAATCATCACTTTTGTTTTTGATCATATCTCAGAAACAGATGGACAAAAATTAAAACTTTTTTCATAATAATAATCAGTATAGTTTAGTCTTTCATCCGTGAAATTTTGAGCAAAATCCATTAAGCCATTCTTGAGAAAACTAGAATTTTGTAAGACGACTAAATTTTACTCCACTCCAATGAAGTTGCTTTACTGAAAAGGTGCTTATCCATGAATAAAATGAGTTTTTCATTCAGAGTAGGCCTACTACTGCGGTGACATGGTCATGTCAGATCGATGATAGTTGCAAATATGCATTACTGTGTTAAACCCCATTGGCATGGGGTAAAATTTAGTCTTCTTACAAAATTCTAGTTTTTTTCAAGAATGGCTCAACAGATTTTGCATAAAATGTCACTGATGAAAAACTAAACTAAAGGGAATTATTATTATGAAAAAAAGTTTTAATTTTTGTCTATTTGTTTCTGAGATATGATCAAAAACAAAAGTGATGCATTTTTATTGGGACATCCTGTACTACATGTATTGCTGTACTATCAATGCAGTCTTAAGATTTAGGTGGTCATAGACCATTCTTATAATTGACATACTCCCACTGTTGATGGGGTAAATCTGGAGAATCAGACGAGGAATCGGAACTCAGAACGAGGCCAAGTATGATATTACCCTACTTGCCCTTGTTCTGAGTTCCGATTCTCCGTTAGATTCTGTTGATTTGCCCCATCAACGGCGGGAGTATGTCAATTACATACATACATACATACATACATATAGTACTTATAATGCGCCTTATCAAAAATATTCAAAGCGCATGACAATATAACTTACAACTACAAACAAAAAATAATTTCAATCTTAAACTACAGGTAAAAACAAAAAGGCATCATCAAAAAACAGAAAAGTCAATCATGAGGAAACAAATGAGATTTAAGAAGAGACTTGAAACCAGTGAGCGTGGATGCTTCCCGAATATGCTGTGGGAGATTGTTCCATAAGAATGGTCTATAATGTCTCTTGTAGGTTGGAAAAAAATTACTGCATTTGTCCCTTATTAGTGCTGTATCTTAAAACTGAGATGATCGCCCAGCGTTGCAAGATTTTTCCCACTCACGACTCCATAATTCCTGGACAATTTCAGAGCCCGACCTAATAACAATTAGCTTACTCCAAACCGGAAGGATTTTTCCTAGACCGGAATGACCCAGACCAGCAGTTTTTCATGATTTCTTGATTAACCCTAACCCGCCCAATCCAACAAGCAAAAATCAAGAAATTTGAGAAGTCCAACAACATCATAGTCGGGAGATGTATGTGATGACTCACCCCGAAAAGTGGGACTTTGCGACAGGACACTTTTCAAGAAACTGACGAAAATAGGCAGCAAAAAATAAAGAAAATAATAAGAATTTCTAGCAGATTTTCTGTTGTAAAATTTGATCACCTTGATCAATTTCAACAAGTAAGGTGTCATATTAAAGCTTAGAAAATACTGTAACAGATGAAATGATAAAATCAAAATTGATATCATCTTCAAAGTCCCCCCTTCCGGGGTGAGCCATCACATATATGGTCACGAAATGGCTGCTATGGTAGACCATAATCGATGGTTTGCCACAGGTGGACATTGCATCGGGATGCGAGAGATTGGGGTTCCAATCCCAGGAAAAATGGAAAATTTTTGAATGATGTTCTCGGCCTAAATAGATTTTTAAGTGTTTGGGAGTTTGGGACTTATGAAAGTCTATAAATGAATAGTAGACATGCTAACATAACCCGCACCCGCTAAGCCCAACAAGCAAAAATCAAGACATTCGCCTAAGGTCCAACTACGCCATAGATGGTTGATATATTTGGGTACGAAATGGCTGCTATGGCAGGCCATACTCGGTGGCTTGCAATAAGTGGATTCGGGGGTTCGAATCCCAAGGGAAACAGGAAATTTTTGCATGACGTTTCCAGACTTAGATTTTTAAGCCTTGGGGATTTGGGTTAAGATAGGACCCGAGGTTCGTGGTGAATGGTCACATATAAGAAATCTAACCTACCTTCTCCTATGACATATCTCTGAATACAACCACACGGTTTTTGTCCAAAGTGAGGGCATGCCAATCTTGCAGCTGGAAAGAAAATTCAGAAAAAAAATCAAGACATTTTGTGATGTGAGTTCATCGCCATTAAATCCAAATATGGATCCTGCTGATTATCAACATAGAAGTAAAAGTAGAAGTACTCCTAGAGCTTAACTAACAGAACACTTTAAAAACTCAACCGGCAAATGACGGCCCTAAACCACTGGCCCCATTGCTATTGTTCTGAGCAATGGCAACTTCCCAGAACTACTGGTTCCTGTTTGAATTTTGAAGTGGCAAAGAGAAGAATCAAGCTTTTTTTTCCCCAACGCCTTTTAATTGACTTGTAAAATGTTGGTAACCTTTCCCTTTTTAACCAAAACTCTATCGCTCAAATTTTCTAAACCTATTGCTAACCCTAAACCTATCCCCAACCCTATAACTAACCTGTATAACTGAACCAAATTTTAACCATATTTTACGGAAAAAAATCTGAAATTTTGACAATTTTATCATCTGGAAAAAAGCGAGATTCTTCTGATTGCTTGGGGCGGCCCCTAAACAATGAAGGCTAGCTGAAAGAATTTAATGTATTTAAGCCGTGAGTAGAATGCTGAGAATAACAATCTCAAGCAAGTACTGTTACATGGCTCAATATGGCTCAGTTCAGATAGAGCATCATTAGGTCAGGTCTCGAACATTTTTTCTGTGACTCGGGTCAAATTTGGAAAAACAAAAATGGAGCTCAAGCAATTAGAGAATAAAAGATAATATCTATTTTTTGAACTGTCAAGCTTTCGTCAGGAGTAGCTCTGACTTCTTCAGGACAAATATAATCTTCAATATTTGTCCTGAAGAAGTCAGAGCTACTCCTGACGAAAGCTTGACAGTTCAAAAACTTGTCCGACGGCAAACCCGTTAAAATCTACCAATTGATAATATTTATTGTTTTGCCTATCATCTGTCGTCTCATAACAAATAGGCGTACATTATTTTTTCGTTATAGGCAACCCCTTTGGGGGCACCCAGTACTCAAAATAATATATGCCCATCCATTATGAGACGATAGATGATAGGCAAAGCAATAAATATTATCTTTTATCCTCATTCTTAGTCACAAATCTGAGACATTTTAAGATCAAGAATAAAGTCAAGTCTTTGTCAAAAAACAAAAGACATCATTATTGGAAAAGTGTACACCCCTTTCCAAACATAAAATATAATGCTGTTATCGATTTTCGAAAGTATCAATTGTCGTAAGTTTCACAGACTAACAACATGTCGTTACTCTCAATTAGAGTATCGACACACAAACTATATAAAGAATACAAGCGAAAAAAAGTCACGTCTCAGAATAAATTACTGCGCCATCTATAGTCGAAGATGAGATGTGTCGTCTCCAACACAGTACTACTTGCAAACGATATACTAGGTTCAGTGTACAGTGTATCTGCATGTCAAGCGACGATGGTGTAATCGACTAGCTTTTTTAATGGTAGACATCGTTGTGTTTACACACGGTTTGTGCAAGCTTTTACAAGAGTCAAGTTGTGAATAGTATTTCTTCAAATCTTAAAATAATACATACACGAAATACAGATGGATGAAAGAACAAGTGGAGATGATAGTAGAGGAAAAGTAAAGATGAAAATCGGGTAAATGGCAATTCAGACTACGTGTAAGTGGATACCTGGAGTTGCCATTTGGTCGCAAGAGTCATCTTGAATTATTATTATTGTATATTGTCAATAATGTATCGATATGTTGCATAATTTGCTTCCGATATCGCGACATTAAAAAAGCATATAGATAACATCACTAATAAAATGTTCAAGTAAAGAACTGTGTACTTATATCTACACCACGCCCGTAATTTTCAACTTGCGGCTCCACTTTGTTTGACGCTGAACACACTGTCACGTATTGTCTCATAATAGATAGCCAAAGGTTGTAAAATCACACTAAGTGACTAAGAATCGGGTATAAAACATTGCTCCACAGGACTGAGTGCAAGAAAGTCGTATCTGCAATGGCTGCTATATGTTACATATTTTTGACACCTTATCACTAGAATGTAAAATATCCCTCAAACTGTCTCTCTCATATGTCAGTGGCTATTGAAATGGTTCTTCAAGTGGCACCAGCAAATGACTGCCCTAACACACTGGTTCTGGCCAATTGCTATATTGTTCTGAGCGATGGCAACTTCCCTGAACTGCTGGTTCCTGTTTGAATTTTGGAGCAGCCCCTAAACAATGAGGGCTAGCTGAAAGAATTTAATGCATTTCCAGCCATGATACTCTGGAGTAGAATATTGAGAATAACAAACAAACTCATGCAAGTACTGTTACAGAGTCAAATCTGACATAATCACATAGAGTTCAGATATATTGTCAATTATAGTCGCACTGTACCGTTACAGAGTTAAATCTGGCACAGTTCAGATATATTGTATATTATAGTCACTGTTGTTTAGTTCAAGGTAGTCATGTGTAGGTCTATCTTTGTTAACATTCAGTAAGTCAATGTTGAAATCACCCATATTATAGGCATATTTTTTCTTTGGATCAATATTTTTAGGACATCATCAGGCCAAGTCTTGAATGGTTTGCCATGACTCGGGTCGAGTTTGGAAAAACAAAAATGGAGCTCAAGCAATAAGAGAATTAAAGATAAGATTTATTGTGTCATCTATCATCTCATAATGGATGGGCATACATTATTTTGAGTAATGGGTTCCTCTGAAGGGGATACCTATTGCGAAAAAATAATGTACGCCCATTCTTTTTGAGACGACAGATGATAGGCAAAACAATCAATATTATCTTTTATTCTCATTCTTAGTCACAAAATTGAGACATTTTCAGATTAAGCATGAAGTCAAGTATTTGCCAAATATTCCAGTTCAAGTAACTGCGCATAAGATGCGTGTGTATATCTACACTGTGCCGTAATTTTCAACGCACGCCTCCACTTCGTTTGACGCTGAACGCACTCTCATGTATTGTATCATAATAGATAGCCAAAGGTTATAAATTCACACTAAGTGTCTTAAGAATCGGGTATAAAACATTGCTCCACAGGACTTTATCATATCAACTCGTCATGTGAGTGCAAGAATGTCATATCTGCAATGGCTGCTATATGTTACATCTATTTAACGCCTGATCACTAGAATGCAAAATATCCCTCAAACTTTCTCTCCCATATGTCAGTGGCTGTTAAAATGGTTCTTCAGGTGACACCCATCATCTTAAGAACCGTTTCAAGAATCACTGACCCAAATTTGGATATTATCCAGTGTGCAATCATATGGAAGCTACTGCAGATACGACTTCCTTGCACTCACAAGACAAACTTACCATATATTCCTGTCAAGAAAATCAATTTGTGAAACCAATCACTTACCATCAGGATCACTGAGCCCCTCTACAAGTGAGTTGGCAAATTTCTCTGCATCGTCGGCATACTTCTTCCTATCATCCTCCGTAGGTGGGTTGGGTTTGGATCGTTGAGGCTTTCTCTGAGCTCTATCAAATGCAAGTCCTGAAACAAAAAAATTGGGAGTGTAAACTGAGAATAAAAGATATGACTTATTGTTTTGCCTGTCATCTATCATCTCATAATGGATGGGCGTACGGTATTTTGAGTAATGGGCGTCCCTACAAGGAGTGTCTATTATGATAAAATGATGTACGCCCATCCATTAAGAGATGATAGATGACAGGCAGAACAATAAATATTTTCTTTTATTCTCATTCTTAGTCAAAGATTTTAGTCATTTTTAAATCACAAATGAAGAAAATTATTTGTCAAATAAACAATAGACAACTATATTGGAAATAAATTGTAACATATTGTCTCATAATGGATAGCCAATCATATCCTTATAAGGAAGTGAAATCACACTCATTGACTTAAGAATTTGGAAACCAATTTATGGATACAAATAAATTTTAGTTGAGAGATGGGATTTGAATCAAAGATCCTTGTGATCTAACTGCTTAAGATTTGTTTCAGGTAAACTGTCAAAAACCAGCTCATTTCACTTGGGTCAAGTGATACGGACAAAAACACATGCACATAAAGCTCCAGGACATGGACTCAAATTGAAATTCAGTGCTGTAGATTTATGTTTGGCATCAAATGGAGTGACCAATGCTTCCATCTCAGATCTGACCCATACTTCACCACAAGTGTAGAAAGTTAGGTCTCATCGGCTCGGGATTATTTGCCCATGTGCTCCGGATGCCTGAGGATGACCCATGCAAAGAGTATGCACTATAATTCTATCACATGGAAAAAGAAACCAGGAAGACAGCGAACTCTTTTTCTGTAATACATATAAAGTTACTAGTAGATGAAAGGGCTCAAGACTGTTGTAGCTGGAGAAAACTTTAGCCGCCTGCTCCATAGCCGACTGACGATGACGATCTTGGTGGTAAGTTAAAACACATGCATTGCACAGCTTCAGTATTCTGCCTGTCTCAGGGACCACTTTATACCTTGGGTCTGGTACTTCCTTGGCTTCCAACTTACTTAATCACATATATAGACTACCTTTTATCAACGCAGAATGGCTTTCCCTCCGTGGGTGACAGGCTTTACTTACCACACGCATTACACAGCTTGAGTCTCCTGCCAGTCTCAGGGACCACTTTATACCTTGGCTCTGGTACTTCCTTGGCTTCCAACTTACTTAATCACATATATAGACTACCATTTATCAACGCAGAATGGCTTTCCCTCCGTGGGTGACAGGCTTTACTTACCACATGCATTACAGGGCGCACACCACTAAATAACTTCTCCATTGAAACCATGCATTTTAGCCCATATTGTCTGAGCTTTTTCATACTGGCGTGACAATATTTTGAAGTTTCAGTTAATATCAAGTTGTAGCCCTCAACATTATCTTTCAAATAACCTTCATTTAATGTTACATTTTCCGATAAAATTTTTTGCTAAGGGCTCGTAAACAGCACCCCCGCTTTTTCCACCCAGTCAAAACGACCCCTAACCACTTTAGACATGCACAGGAACTTACGCTGATAAATCCAAAATAAATATGGATGCCATTTGTTTTGGATGCTATAAGTGATCACAAGATTCTAGTCATTTATATTCATAAACACAAAAACATGTCTCTTGTAACCAGTTCTACTATCATTGCAAAATAATCCGTGTGGACCTATGTTTTTTACCGGGACTTTCTACCCCTACACCATTCGTGGAGTGATTTAGTGTTGTGCGGTCTACACAGCTTCAGATTCCTGCCGTCTCAGGGTACACTTTATATCTTGGCCGCGGCACTTTCTGGCTTCCTTCTTACTTATCACACATATAGAGACTACCATTTATCACAGCAAATTGGCTAAACATCCATGGGTGACAGGCTTTACTTACCACACGCATTACACAGCTTCAGCCTCCTGCCTGTCTCGGGGTCCACTTTATACCTTGGTCCTGGTAATTTCTTGGATTCCGTCTTGCTTGATTTCTTCGGATCAATCACATATGGAGACTGGCATTTGTCACAACAGAATGGATTCCCCTCTGTGAAAGAACATAAAATGCACAACATAAAAATACAAGATGGTTTGCGAACCAGTAGTGTCGCCTGCTTTATAGACTGCCTGCTGCATCATGTGAGGTGATGCATTTCTCCCTGTGCCCTGTTGCTTGGATTACCCATCAATTCTTCACCTCCATGAAACAGACTTTCAAAACAGGAACTGTAGTCCACTATCTCAGTGACAAGTAGCCACCACTACACTTGTTTGTGTTATGCTGTAAATGCCTCAATATAAATTTGATATAAAAATAAACAAATTACAAGCAATTGATCTGCATTATTTACAAGTTTAATTTGCTTGTATCTCTACACATGCTTAGCCACAAAGATGCACCTTTCAATGAGACGCGTCACATGTGTGACTATCCATCACAAACAAGCTTTTTTAAACATTTGCAAAGACCATGTTTGTTATAAGAATTACAATGACACCTAAATAAAATCAACTGGGCAACTACAAGTCAAGTTAAGGTCCATCAAAGTTTGTCATGGAGTGACAAGAAACACTAATTTAAACATGATGAAAGATCAGTAAGCCATATGTTTTTTTGTTCATGGTCCTTAAAAATGTATTTTGCTTTCATTTTTCTGGACAGTTTTTTTGAAATGAAACTTTACACATGTTTTTAAGAAAGATCTGAGGACCATGTATACTTGAGGTCCCATCCCAAATTTTAGAATTGGGATTAGGGTTAGGGTATGGTTAGGGTTAGAGTTGGGTAATGGTTAGTGAGTTAAGGTCAAGTTTTTGAAGAGACCTAGAGTATAATTTTTTCCAGACAATCTGCAGACAAATTTTGCAAAATTGCAACCTCTGCATGTATTCTCATATGTGGCGCAAAATGACGTTTACAGACTTTAAGGCTTGTTGATTATGAGTGATCACATATGAACTTGAACAATTGTGTTACTGTGTCAACTTACCACTGTCAACTGGCCCCACAACCCTTCTAGTAGGTATACGTGGTATGCGTTTGGGAGGATTCTTACGCGGCCGTTTCCTTCCTCCGGGTGCATAATCTTCATCATCCTCGGCTCCAGATGAAAGACGGATAGGTTTAGGCTGTCTTTTGCTTCGTCTTGCACCCTGAAGAAAATAATTTCCAAGTAAAACAAATTGTTGCACACACAAGAATTTCGAATTGTATATACTAAGCATTTACAATTTTAACAATAGATAATATTTTTTTTTTGGAGGGGGAGAGACAAGATGTTAGTCAGAGTGGTGTCCATGTGCCACTTTGGACACCCTGTTTCAAATTGGACATCCCAGAATTTTGATTTTTAAATTGGGATGAATAGCTGAGACGAAAATACCAAGATGAATAGGACATGGATACACTGCTTTTATGAAATCAGCCATTTTAGACCATTTTGGACACCTTACAGTATTTTAAAATCAGTATTGGGGTGGTGTAATAGGGGTGTTTTCAGGAAAATGGTACATGACAAATTTTGAAATAAAAATACCAAGTTGGACAACGAAAAAGATAGTCTAAATTCAAAAGTCCTTTTCCAATATTTTTGGATAACTCAGGGGGAGGGAGGTGAGTCTCACAAAACATAACAAGCCTTTTTCATCATGTGAGTGCAAGAAGGTTGTATCAACAATGGCTGCCATATGTTGAATTTATAAACACCTCGTCACTAGAAAGCAAAAAATTACTCAAAATTTATCGCCCATGTAAGTGGCTCTTGAAATTGTTCTACAAGTAACACTGTCGCCTGAAGACTCATATCAAGAGCGGCTGACCTAAGACTTGGCATTCTGCAGGGTGCAATACAAATTTATGCAAAATTGCAGCTATTGCAGATACGACTTCTTAGGTACTAACACTAAGCACTAACATGACCATTTCTTCCTTACCATTCTACTTTTCTCTCCAGCATCCCCTCCTGGATGGGCTTTCTCATCTGCAAATGTTATCAAAACAA
>JXSR01S015287.1:10661-27236 GCA_000969725.1 Ophiothrix spiculata | reverse complement strand
TCTGTAATCAAGCCTATTGCATACATGTACATTTAAGTGAACATATACCCAATATCCCAAGAAATGGTAATTTTCTTCAAAAATGCACTGTAACACTCCAAAAAGGATATTTATACTAAATTTACCTATTGTAAAGACTTTTAATTACACAAAATAGCTGTTTGAAGACATGTAACCATGGTAACAAAGTAATCAAACCAAAGCTAAATGTTGGATTTCTCTGTTTTGTACAGCAGGATTTTCATAAATTTTGTTCCAAAAGGTTCCGTTCTTGAATATTGAAAAACTGGTTTCTGTTTTTTCAACAAGTACCATTAGTATTTTTCATTTTATGCACAAATTATCATTACGTGAATTTGGCTTGAGTATCTTGAGCAAGTGAAAATGAATGATCATTTTGATGTAAACAAATGCATGATCAAAGTACACATTTTGATTTTTTTCAGTCAACAAACACTTCAGTGGATGCTCAATAATATTGTTTACAATAAAACATTCGTAATCTAACAAAAAGGGGGTGGCAAACAGCAAAAAAAATCACCTGCTAAAATTGATTGCATGCATTGCATAGGAAAAGCTGTCAGACCGTAATGCCTGCCCTTTTGGTCTAGGGGAAGGGGTTCAGTTTGTCAAAAACAAATGATTATTTTGAAATAAATTATTGAGACAGGACAGGTGCAGGATTGTGTCTTTTGCCAAAATTTCCCATTCAATGGCAATGTTCCATTTATTTTTTCCAGGAATGGTGCATTTTCATTCATTCGGCACAAAAAGGTTCATATTCATCTACGATCATAAGCTCTAAGAGCCTCAATCTTCATGCAAACTTTTTGATGAATTATGACTATTTTCGATGTAGATTTGTGCAGTGCTTTTTAGTGAGATACCAAAGGGCAATAATGAGGCCATGATCAAAAAAGGCACAGCCATAGTGGCCGTGATGTTAGTTGATTTTTCAAGGGCATCACAGCAATTCCAAAAGGCACAGATATGATTGTCGTTAAATTTGAGCGTTGTATATTTCTACCCTCTCCATCATCTCAAACAATCTAGACTTAATTTGCAAAATTCGTTCATAAACTTGTGTTCCTGTTTATTCTTTCTAGGTACTGTAAAAGTCTATATTTTCACGATTTTGCCCCTAACAGACATTTCGCGAGTTTTTATTTTCGCGATTACCAAAATAGAGTTGCATAATATCAACAAGTAAGCTTACCAAGTCGCCATTAACAACATTCATTTGACATTCATCGCCAAATATCGGCAGATTTTACAGTGTGGAAAGTTGATTACAAAAGTGATTGACGTGTCTCAAGACCATTTCTTTCAACTAAAAGGCCAAATATATCATTATACTATGAACTTTTGATTGGTTTGAGAAAAATTTGCCTCATATATTTACCATCTACATCGGTCGTGATTTAGCTGGCTGAATAATTAAACTTCCGAATTCATCAGCTTTACATGCACAGATTCACTGCTTTGCTTGTTACGTATTTTGAGAGAAACTTTAATTGGTCAATAAATGACATTATATTTCGCGAGTTTTTATTTTCGCGTTTGAGGATTGATTCGCGAAATTCACGAAAATAAAAACCTCGCGAAAATTTATACTTTTACAGTATTTAGCTCCTCTTGATTCAATTTTTTACAAGTGAAGCTTATGAATAGTCAAATGTAAATTTGTGAACAGCTCTGCAATTTGTCCATACATATTACATGACAAGAAATTTAACATTCATTGAGGACTTTTTTCAAGAATAATTTAGGCCTAATTAGAATTGAATTAAAAACTTGAGATGAAAGTTCAATCCAAAAAGTTGAGAAAAATATACCGTAGAGACGACTCATAACAATATCATTTGTGAAAATTTCTCCACAAAATGTAGCGCGTAGGTCTGTAATACATGCTAGTGGGACATCCCAGTAGATTTTTCTTCAAAGTGGGAGATAGCGGAAGATTTTTTTTCAAAGCGGGAGATAGCAGTAGGTTTTTTATCAAAGTAAGAGATATAGCTACCCGATCAAGAGGGCTACCTTTAAGCGGTAGACTCCAGCCTAAATCGGGAGACTTGACAGGTATGACCATAATGACCACTGGTTAATGATGCAGGAAGTAGGTAAGCTTTACTCCACTATAAATTGACGCTTGTTTTACAACAACGCAAATTTTCAGCTGCTCGGGTATCCTCTCAACAAAAAAAAGACAAGTACTCGGATACAAAAAAAAAAAACAACAACGAAATTCCCAGGCTTGCTTGCCTGACAGGGTTTATTTTATAAAGGCAATTTTGTGTCAGTGAAATTTTAAGAGCAGCATTAGGCAGTAGCAGTCTGTATCGTGAAGAGAAGGGTATTCTACCCCTGATTGTTCCAACCCCGTTTCAGCCATGTTACGGTCAAAGATTTTAAATGACCAAGGCCAAAATCACCTTACAGGTTCTTGAATGAAACAAAATAAATACACTGAAGTTTGGAATAAGTTTCAACAATTTAATACAAGTACTTTCTTTTAGCACAGTTCAAACACTAGTTAATATCTTAATTTTACATTGTATTTATAACTTATAGTTTTGAGATACCGCTGCGAAATCTGTGCAATCCTAGGATATTTCACAAGATTATTAATCCGAGGTGTAAAGTTCTTGGCAAAAATAATTCCAAAGCGCTCCTTAAGAACTCCAGCGACGATTTATAGTCCAGCGATCTCAAAAAACCTCTCCTTCCTGACGAACTCCAACGGCGATTTATAGTCCAGCAATCGCAAATAAGCTCTGCTTGGCTTGAAAGCTGAATCCAACGCACATAATCCACTCGGACATAAAATAATTAAATAACAGGTTGTCATTAATTCTCCATTCGTAATATATCGCTACCTCCAATCTCTGTATAAAGTTTAATTAGCAAACTTCACTCAGCTGTATAACTCAAGCTACTCCAACAAAGTCAATTCCACTTCCAAAGTTTTAGCTATCGATCTAACACCACCCAAGCATTTATCACTCCTGCCCAAAGTCACTTTGCTTGGGATCATTAATTTTCACATTTGCATAAAAATTCCCCCATGTTGTCATATAGTTTTTTTAACACCCTGGGAATTTCCCATCTAGTACATTTACAATGCAAGATAAATACAACCACCTAATATAGCAATTTGAATTCCCAAAGTGCCGGTCCTAAAGATGATCTGATTAATGATCTGAGAATGGAAATTCCACCATCTAGCATCTGATTGGTTCATGCAAACAATTGCCTAACTATAGAATTGGAAATCACCATAAAATTGCAAAATAAAATTCACTCAGAAAAAGTCCCTTTCCGTGGCAATCAAAGATCTCAATAATTAAGCTTCTCCCAATCAAATATTTAATTAATTAATCAACAAAAACAAATAATTCAGGTTCACATAACAGCCAATTATCTGGATTTCAAAGTCCCTTGCGCGGTTGACCCCAAAATTGGCGTGTTGCGAAGTACCAAAACCAGAACCAGTTTCAGTCATTTTCTGTTGCTAAAAAAAATTGAAAGCATTATTGGAAGTTACTAATTATTTTGACCCACTATGTATCAATTAGCCATGGTGAGTTGTGCCTGTTTCGGTGTCTTTGTAGTTTTGATGTACTATTTTATATATTGTTTTGCTTTGTACAGCGCTCTGAAAACATGTTGTAGGGCGCTCTACCAAGTATTTTAAATTATTATTATTATCCAATGCTCATTGAGATATACAGTAAAGTTTCCAACATTCATTCATTTAATCTTATTTCTGTTCTATTTTCAGGTAGCGGTAGTAAGGCTTTACTCATCGTCTGATAACTATAGAGTGTACAATGTAATTGATAATCAAACCATGCCATTACGCAGCAGAAAGACCAGATCATCAGGAAAAAACAATGAGGATGAACAGAGAAGTCCAACCAGTAATGGCGGGCGCACACATCCAAAAGAGATGTATGCACCGGACAGAGCTACAAGATCGAGGACATCTTCAGAAGACCTTATTATTCTTGATCTACCCAAAAGTTCAAGGTCACTTAAGGGACCCAATACTCCAGTTAAAGGAGGTAAAAGTAGCAAAACAAGTGACAAAACAAATTCAAATTCAAAAGCGGTTAATAATGGGGGCGCTTCATCTCATATGAATGATAATACACCTCAGATATCCAGTAGAACAAGGAGGCGATCAGGTCGCTTAAGTGGAGACAATGTCGAAAAAGAAACCCCAAAGAAAACATCACCGCAAGCAGCTGCAGATCAATCTGCGGCTAGATCTGAAAGACGCCGTAGGAGATCTGGAAATGACGACTTAGATAACTCTGCCAGTGTAACAGATAATAAATCAACCAAACCTGATGGTGTTAGACATAGCGGCAGGAGACGAAGTTCAACAGACGATAAGTCTCCAGTTGGTAGACAAGATACTGTAAAAGAAACTAAGAAAGGTTCGACTATAAATAAAAAACCTGATCCAGATCCACCTGATGGGAATTTTAAAGTGCCATCTTCCACAAACAAATCCAAATCATCAGACAATGCTTCTCTTGACTCTCCTAGGTCAAGTCGACGTCAAGGTTCAAAATCAGCAGCTATTGATACTGTTCTCAGTGTCGATGTTGATGTTGATGTAGTCTCAAATGATTCGTTACCTGTAAGAACTAGTCCCAGGAGACCTAAAGCATCCCCAAGGTCAGATAAAAAAGCAACTAAAGAGGGCGAAAAGTTATCGCCCGCTATCAATAACGCACCTGTATCCCCAAGAACAAGACGTGTCGCTGCAAAACAAGAATCTGAAAATCAGGAAGCTAAAGGATCCTTGCCAGATTCATCCAGGAAAAGACGGCTTTCTGGTGATTACACTCTTGTTGACGCAGATGATGCACATTCCAATAGAAAACGAAAGAAAACTGGTTCAGCATGTCGAGATTTAACGCCTCATTTTAGTGATGACAAATCAGAAAAAGGGGATTCAAATAAACTCGTTGATGCAGATGATTTGGACGAGAGGGGTTCAGGTGCAGATAAAAATGAATTAAAGGAGGATGATACTGTAAATTTAACAAGTGACCTGGAGCCTTCAAAAGATAATAATAGTGTTTCACAAAGTGCAAAATCTGATCAGAAAGGGACTTCAACTCCAACTAATAGTCCTAGAAAATGTCAATCGAGATCGCCTGTAAGGTCGCCTTCCCGACGAGGCCTTCGCTCCTCAGGACAAACAGAAGCAATACCACCTGAATCATCAGAACCTGAACAGGGTGATGGTTCTGACCTTAAAGAACCCTTAATTGAATCTATTGACACGTCTGTAGTGGAGAGTGAAACGACTCCACTAGACAGAACTGAGGACACAGATAAGAATAGAACAGAGGACACGACAAATGAGGATTATGTTAGCACCAAGGACAACCAGGGTGATGACCTGATTCCTTTCGATGATGGAGACAGTAAACCCGAGTTGGAAGATTTTGAAGAATTTGATGGGGAACATTGGTATGAGGATGTTGAAGATACTGAACTGTTTTTCTTTGAATCGGACCATGTGGCACTCAAAGGCAATAGAGAGTAAGTATGCGTGTGGCAAGAAGAAGAATCTTGGACTGAAGGTGCCTTTGCATAGGCTTATTCCCACCTTGTGTTAAGACTTGTGAGATTTTGATCTGTAGAGATCAGTCCAAGATTGTTTAATAATTTTGCACACCTGTGGCACAAATAGAAAATGTTTGGTAAATGTCAATCATGACCTTTCTCTGCATGTTAAATTAGTGTTTTTAAGCTTTGTTACATTGACCTACACACAAAATGAACATATTTGAGAGGTGTTATATAAGCGGCTAGATGATGATTTGCATAAATTAAACCTTTGCGAAAATAACCTGTTAACAGTATTGTGATATAAAAAGCAAAAAAACCCATTTTATCCAACGCAAAGTAATATGAAAAGATATTCTGAACTCGCCATTGCCTTGTTGTCCCACATGTAGTTGAGTTATTTTACCACCAGATTTTAGAAACAAAGTCCAGTAGCTGATTCTTTATACATGTATGTTGCCTTGATGCATGCATTTTATTTCACATGCAAACTGTGTCTGCGTGTCTAGCAGCATTTGTTGCAACTTGTGCAGAGCTGGATACACCAATCTCCCCTGCTATAACCATTTTGAATAACTTGCATCATTGAGCAACAAATAAAATGGTAGTGGTTCAAATGAGAACCAATTTCCTTTTTTTATTATTCCTTGGTCCTTATAATTGCATACACAAGAAAATATACTGACACAAAGTATAAAAATTAAAAAAAGGATTTCAAATTGCCTTGTATGAATCAACTTAATGGTTTGGGAAAACTAGCATTTTAATATTGAACTTGCAGAAATCAATTACTTATTCTAAATCTGATTAAAAATGACATATATATATATATTTCAAAGCTTGTTGCAACCACATCCAGGATCCTAAAATTGCAGTAGTACATCTCAAAACTGTGTTGATTAGGGTTGCACCAATTATTGGTAAAAACACCAACTTTCCAATTATATCAACCGATAATTAGTTTAAGTAAGCGACTCGTTAATCTAAGGCTATTATGCACAAAAAAAAAGAAAAACAATTTTTTAACTGATGTGATGTTATTAGACTAGATGGGATACAGAATTTTTGCGCTTGTTATTTATTCATAATCTAGTTAAATGCTATAGCGTAATTGCAGAAGTCATAAGATATTCCGAACTAGCTGCACTCACCAGAGCTAACTATATAATGTACATTGTAAACGCAAATTTGTCAGAAACAAAAATACAACCCATAAAAACCAAATTAGGATTTTAGAATTAAAAACTGGCATTTTACTGCAAGTATTTACACCATTACAAACAGGATTTCAATTAACTGTTCATAAAGTCATTGTATTAATTGATACGTCGGTGCATGGTTCGTTTTCAAGTCCGGTCACATTGTGAAGTAATTAATTGGTATCGGCCGATTATTTCTTCATATAATCGGTAATCGGTATCGGTTAAAGAAGGCTTATCGATACATCACTAGTATTGATGGGAGATTGTAGAACAAAAAACAAAATTGTTTAACTAGATATAGTTGAAATCTCCAATTTTAATGTATTTATTTCAACAAAATCCAGGCCTGCAACATGAATTAAATTACAAATCTGAGATGGTTACAAGTTTCACTCTGTTTATTATTCAGTAATTCAACAACTCACTGTATCTCTTTACACAGGAGCGTACCGTTGTTGATTCGTGCTGAATCCACAGTTGATATTCAAATTAGAGCGTCACGCACGGCGCTGCATTTACGCAGTACCCAAAAGACGGCGCACTGATCATCGCGCGTCGAGCACTTATAGTACGTGCAAAAGTCCGGTGCTTGGGAAAAATTGATAACATCAAAGGAGCAAACATTCACAAATTAGCGCTTCGCTTCAGATATGCTAAATATTTTAATGAAGATGAGTAGGTCTATCTGTTAAATTGAAAACATTTAGAATTTAATTCTTTATACGTTTTTGAAGATTTTCGTTGTTGAAAGGTTTTCAAACACGCCACAGAGTTGTTTAAAGCCACCCTCGCGCGATAAAAATATGCAGACGTATGGATGCATCGTTGTTGATTCGCGATGAACAACTCTGTGGCGTGTTTGAATACCTTATTGTCTTTTTACTAGTGTTGATGATGATGACAAAATAACCTTACTTTTAAGGATCAAATGATCATCTATTTGTTGCTTTCCAGCTATCGTATGCTGCTCCGCACCTTGACAACACTAGAAGCCCAGAGGAAACAGGCAGTCCAAGATCTAGATGTCCTCATTGAGAAGAAGAGAGAGGCATTAAAGGACCCTTTAACATTTGCTCAAAAATTACAACAGAGGGTAAGCCAACAATGTTCAATTAATTCAGGTAGAATTTTGTAGAGAGCTGACTGGGAGAGTCCGCTTGGTTTCCCCAGGGGTGGAACTTTTTATGTGTGAGATTGTGTGTGTGTGTGTCAAACTTTCTTTTGATAGTTGACAAGAATCTAGGTAGTTTCTTGGAACTCATTTTGGGAAGTTGTTTGTGATAAAGGACTCTCTCCAGAATTCAATCTGTGGAACACTATCATACATATTGAAGAATTTAAACTGATACTCAAAAGCAAAATATTGCTCACCTTTGAGAGCTTTCGGAATGTAGCACTATTCCCTGTTCACTCAAATGGTAGACTGGTGAAAGGCCGCTAGTTATTGATCAGAGACATTGGTCTGATTGTCTCTGACGCAATAACGATGTATACATCCCAGAAAGTTTATGCCGGCCCTGGTCCCGGTTCAGGTTGCTGTGGTGAGTCCTGATGCAAATGGCCTCCTTTACTCCTCTGCGAAACCAATCTGTTTCTTTCTCCAAAATCTTGATATTGTCCCAATCTATTTCATGTCCTCACCACAGCAACCTGAACCGGGACCAGGGCCGGCATAAACTTTCTGGGATGTATACATCGTTATTGCTTCAGAGACAATCATGTGACTTACGTCACGTGACCAATGTCTCTGATCAATAACTAGCGGCATTTCACCAGTCTAGCATTTGAGTGAACAGGGAATAGTGCTACATTCCGAAAGCTCTCAAAGGTGAGCAATAGTTTGCTTTGAGTATCAGTTTAAATTCTTCAACATGTCATCACCAAAGCAGCTAAGTTTGCATCAACATTATCATACATATATTCAATAGTATCATTCAGAATCATACGTTTTGATTGCAATGTATGAACGTTTTATGCTTAGTCACAAGTTTTATCTTTTGAGGCCTGAGAGTGAGGTAGCAACTATTTACCAACTTTATTTTTCTCTCTCTGTGGAGAAAAGAAGAAAATGATGTGAAAACAATGTTTCTAGTTTTTTATCTTATCAATATCTTGTTTCTTCTTTCAATGGCTCTCTATTAATTAAACATTAAATTGTCTTTAATTGATCTTTTAACTGAAAAATCCATGCGAGTTACAATTTAGGATTTAAGAATTTGGACAGTCGCACCACCATCACAAAAATTATCAAATATTAATTCTCTCTCAATTTTTAGCTATTTCTGTGAAGATTTTTTTACATTTTTTTTAAAATTTACTGCATTTTAAAGCATTATTTAGAACATTTCCGTAAGTTTTTAATTCTCCATGAAATCTAGGCTAGTCCCTCTAACTTGAGTTGTGCGATTTTCAGCACACCTAAATCTAGTAAATATATACACAATTACATACAAATGACACACTTACAACACACCTGAATGTCTTAAGAATTGTTATTTGTAGCGCATCAGGTAGTTTAAGAAAGACAAAGCCAATTTGTCGGCACCTTGGGGGATCTACAACTACCAAGGGCAGTGAACAGAATATCTAGAAATATTGAAGTTGCAACATGCCATTGAGAACTTTTGACGCAAGGTCTATAAAAGGGGAAATGAGTCCAGGGGATTGGGAGGATTGGAATTGAACAATACCATCAAAAAGTTTTAACTTCACCCAGAAGGAAGAGGATATTATTAGTCACTGTGTAACACTTTCTGGGCACTCAAACCATTCAAGTGCAGGAACATAACCCTAACCTGCCTCAGTCAAACAAAATCCAACAAAGAAATTTGTCCAAATACATCATAGACAGGGGCTACATAAAGAGACAAAAGTGTTGCCATGGCAGGCCATACTTGGTGGCTTGACATAGGTGGACATTGGATTGGGATGCTAGAGGTTGAGGGTTCGAGAGGTTTCGAATTCTTGGAGGAACGGAAGATTATTTTTTGACGTATTCAGACTTAAGATAGTTTTGTTTGGGAGTTAGGGAAAATCACGACGCATGCCACAATTTTCTTCATGCTGATTATGTGGTTAGTTAGTGGACAGGAAAGCAAAACTACTTATGAGACCATTTTTGCACCATAATGTATAAGAGCGGGTGACTATTCTGACAAAATTTCATTGATATAGATTATTTCCTTCTGTGTGAAGTATAAAACTTTTTGATATCCCCTCTTATATGTGTATATGCTTTGAAATGAATCAGGACATGTTTGTTGTCAGTAGACGGTTTGTAATTATATGCATAATAGAATTGAAAATTGACACCTATTGTGATTGTTTTTACCACTCAGCAAGAGAATATGGACTTGCCTGCCCCCCAGCGGGTGGTTGTCTTGCCAGAAATAGAATGGCAGAAATATCTTGGTGCAGCTGAAGCTATAGAGATGGCCGGATTCAAGCACCAGACCAGAGGGGCCAAGTCTTCAAGCAGTAAACATTCGTTGTCAGTTGCGGGACCAAGTTCTAAAACTCGTAAGTAGTATTGTAGTATTCGTGTCGGTTATCCCTTGGTCATATAACAACCTGTTGTTGACCGATGCCTGGTAATTGGAAGGAAGCAACAACACAGTGTAAAGTAAAAAACTCATTTTGGCACTCGCACTTGTTTTACAACTCCCGATTAAGTACTGGTTTTCCAAAGCCAATTACTAAAACAAGTGGTAAAATGAGTACCATAACGAGTGCAGTGCCAGTTCCAAAACAAGTGATTTTTACTTTACAGTGCAAGGCCAAACCATCGGTATGACATCGCTGATTGCTTGTGTTGTCCGGTTGGTTATCGGTTGTTATTTGACTGTTTAGGACATAGTAAACAAGCTGCAAGGTTTAAACTCACAAGTTAAATCTTTGCAGCTGGCATTCAGCACCTCTCAGGCACACAAACACCATCCAATCTCCATATTGACACCTCAACACTCAAGATATTGTACCACTGATATTTTTAGCTGGTCACATTGTTTAATAAGATTAATTCCAGCATATTGATCCAATGTATAGGGTAAGATTCTTAAAAGAGATATTTGTAACACATTTTGTGGCCAGCTTTGGATTTTCCAGACAAATTTTTAAAATGTGTTGAGGTTTTTTCTAATGGGCAGGCATCATATTGTCATGCCTTTGTTAAGACAAAATTTAGAATTCTAATAAGATTTATTAACATTTGTGATTTTTGCCAATTTATCGGTATTTGAAAGATTTATCATCTAACGTTTTTCTCTCTTTTATCAGTTTTGTCAGCTGTTACACAACTATCACAAAAATCTTTGCCAGCTTCCCAAGTCCACCATTCTCCTGGACCATCAACCAGTTCAACACCAGATGCCTCAATTATGGACTCTCTCTCAAGAAAGGTATGACAGCAAGCTATTCAGTATCTGAGTGGTAATGTGACTCCCCAGCATGCCTCAAATTTCACGGAAGCCATTGTGGCCATGGCCTTGATGCCCCAAGAAGAGCATTAACCTCGATGGCCAGATTGGCCGTGCCCCTATTTCATAGTGGTCAGAATGCCCTTAGACTGCCCTGCCATTCATTTTTGTTTTGTTTCAGTGTGCTAACTGCTGAATGAAAAAATTATGATAAAAAAAATGAAAAAGTGCCGCGAGTTTGTGACAAATTCAAGTCAATGTTTTGAAGAGTCCATTCCCACAGCCAGCACATTTCTAAAACATCGCTTTATCGAGGTATTCACGTGCGGGTTGATGTCATCCTAAGTACATGGGCGAAAACTATAGTGATTGCATGCTGGCCAAAATAATTCTAATGATATTAATAAACAATGAGACTTTTTGGAAAAACAGTACATATGCATTAAAACAAAAAAGGTGTAGCGATAACGTTAAATGTTATATATTACCTTGAATGATCTTAAATATTGCAAACAACGGTGAAAATACAGTTACCATGGCATCGGAGAAAATGGCATAATTTGCCGACAACAAAATTTGTTCAAAACTCCGAGAAGCCTGCACAATAAATATTGTTTTGGCTTCGGTTCGGTGCCCTGTTTTTTTGGCCTTTGTGCCCCCCAAAATGGTATATGGTCAAGGCCATCTTTGCCTGCCCTCAAAACGATGAAATTCGAGGCTTGCACCCCAGTAATTTGTTCACAACATAAAATGTAGAGTTGAGATTTCCGACTTGGTGCCATTTTTATTCCTCCAAGCATTGCGTACAGCCTAGTAATTTAGGGTCAAAAGCTGCTCCGTTCCCATTGTTAAAGAGTGTCGGTGCCCATTGGACAGATAGGTTAAGATGAACATGAGTTGATGTTTTACTCACGGGCACTGCTCAATGCCTGATAATTACACCTGCCTAAAAAAACCTTTTCACTTAAACACATCTTATGCATCCAAGTTAAAGTTCACTAAACTCATCCATGCTTAGACTTCTGTTACAAAATGATATCATGTGATGATTGATCTGATTAGTTTGATGTTCACCCAGAGTGAGATGTGATCCCAACAAGATTGAAAAGGTGTACTGCAAGAGTCGAGATCTTGTACAGCCATACAACACATTCTTATCATTCGTTTCTGTTTTGTTCTCTCATTCAGGATCCATTTTTGGTGAGAGGTCGAGCCCCAATTGACCCCAGTAATCCCCATAAACCAGCTTCATTCAATCAGTTATGGACTGTTGAAGAACAGGTAAGACAAATCATTTGTGTGTGTGTGTTAGGTCACGTTCCTAGGTCTGGGCTTACATACAAGTGGGCTTGACCCCATTGATTTCCCATTCTCACTGTCGTAGTACTTCCACCCGTGCCAAATGCAAGGTAACATAATTGACATCTCCATGTTTGCGAGGTAGGCAGGCATAGGTCATAACACTAAAGCCAACGCACTTCAGCTGGGCCCACTTATGATGCAGGGACACGTTCTCACTATGCATTTGGTACCAAATCCTGGTACAGAGACTACCTACATGAGGTCTGAGCCCACTTAAAATGCGTTCTCACTGGGCAAGGAAGTGGGCCATGTAGCATCAAGTACCACGACCTGGTACCAAACATCACTGTGAGAACGCGCCCTTAGATTTGGGGGAGAGGTTGAACCCCTGATTGACCTCAACAATCCCAACAAACCAGCTTTGTTCAATCAGTTATGGACTGTTGAAGAACCGGTTAGAAAAATGAGTTTGCTTGTTTTTAGTGGGAGGTCGAGCCCATTTGACTTCAGTAACCCCAGTAATCCAGCTAAGAGAAATTTGTTGTATTTGGTAGGTTAGAGGTCGAGCCTCGATTGACCCCTATAAACAAGCTTTGTTCATTCAGTTATGGACCATTGCAGAATGGGTAATCTTAGATTTCCTGTAATGCCCGTCGGGGATGAAGTTCACTTTTGTGCTTGTCAATGGGTTATAACAAATTATTAAGACTGTGATCATGTAAACCGAATGACTGCTTGAAACAGCTTTCATAATACCTTTTATCCGAAAATGTATCCCTGAAAAATGCCATCCTTCCAAGAAATGTATCACCCAGTGGGTGTTGGATACAAATAATATGGTTTGCATTCGGGGCAGGCAAAATCTGTGCCTAACCCAAAAAATGAAACAGGTTGCCTGGTAAAAAAACCAATGATCAACAGCAAGTACAATTTGTTTTTTCATTTATATTCACAGCGTAAATTGGAAGATCTTCTGGTGAAATTTCCCATGGAAGGAGTAGAAGCAAGACGATGGGAGAAAATTGCCAAGGCTCTGGGGAACAGAACGCCGCAGCAAGTGGCCAGCCGTGTACAGAAATACTTCATCAAATTAACAAAGGCAGGACTGCCGGTGCCTGGAAGAATTCCTAATATGACTTACTACACTAATAGAAAGGTAAATATTATACAAGTACTACATGGTTAGAGGGGAAGTAGTGCAATTTATTTATCCCTCAGTACTGGCTATGTGACTATTATCTTGAGACCTCGGGTCCAGGGATAATAGCCATACTAATATGTCACAATAGTGGATACGCAATTGGAGAGTGTTTTTTTCAAAACTCACTTAGTCCACTTCGACTCATTCCGAGAAAATCATGTTTTTTGTGTTATGTTTTTTTCAGATTATTTTTCGAATTAAATCTGAAGTCTAATTATTCAAACATCCAGAATTGGTTATTTCAATCGTAAAATCATAGAAATATATCATCTTTTCTAAGAAAATGATAACTTTGAAAAATGCATATTTTTCCAAAACTCACTTACTCCTCGAATATAGCTGGACATAGATTTGATTTTATGATGGAAGGATACAGCATTAAGAATAATGATAACTTTACGGTAAATCAATTATATTTAGCAAGGTTTATTTACATATGAATGCACATCCTATTCTTAGTCACTGAGTGCGATTTTACTTCCTAATAAGGAATTTTGGCCATCCATTATGAGACGATAGATGACTGTGCGTTCAGCGTGAAACGCAGTGAGCCGCGCGTTAAAAATCACGGCGCGATGCAGGTATACGCACACCTCTGGCGCGAACAGCTTTACTGGGTTTGGAATATTTCATGTTTGAATGGGGTGTACGTTTTTCCAATGATAATGTTTATAGTTTTTGGCAATAATTTTCATCATTTTTGGTTTATACATGACTTAAATTTGTGACTAAGAATGAGAATAAAAGATGGCGATTTATTATTTTGCCTGTCATCTATCGTCTCATAATGGATGGGCGTACATTATTTTTTCGTAATGGGCACCCCCTGCGGGGGCACCCATTACTCAAAATAACATACGCCCATCCATTATGAGACGATAGATGAAGGCAAAACAATAAATCTTATCTTTTATTCTCTAATTATTGATTAGAAATAGTGAGTTTTGCAAAACTTGCTGCTGTGGCCTAAATGAGTTTTGAAAACAAAATGGCAAATTCCATGCTTGAGGAATGGCAACTTATAATTTTGAATAATGAGAATTGGCAAAGTTGGTATGATAGTACTCATGATTAACACCATTCCTATGAGCTTAGTTTAATTTCGTCCAAAAGTGGACTAAGTGAGTTTAAAAAAAACACTTGTCAATTGAATGCATGATACCCAGAAGACCCCAACTCTACCATTTTGTCAAACTGAGTAAGACCCACCAAATTATTCCAATCACAACAGGCTTTGGTGTAAAAGAAGAACCCAACTCTGCATTCTATCTGGGCTTTTGTAGGCAGCTTTCTTACACTAAATATTGATAGATATATAGATATTGATAAAATAGTATCACTTGCTAAAAATGATTGTCCTTATAAGCTGGGACTACAAAACTAGTATTTGTAGTCCCAGTTATAAGGTATATTCTTTTGTCAAGACACAACTTTAGATTGGTATAATAAGAATAACACATTAAGCTAGTTTTAGAGTGCCTGTCATGTTGGTCGTATAACCAGCGTGACGTCAACAATTTTAAGTGCGCAAACTCGAACTTGTCATACCTTTAAAATTTTGTGGCAAGCAAGACGAGCCGATATATTGATTACCCTGTCGTGATGGTCGCAACGACAAGTCGTTTTGAGTTGGAATAAATTCAACTTTTCATGCGACAGACCATCGCGGCAATATGCAAATGTGTCGTGCTACATTACGACAACTCAAAATTGCAAATGCTTCTGCCGCAACGACAAGATTGGTCGTTTGCCGCAACGACAGCTACTCTGAAACCACCTTTACAGGGCACTACAGCCCTCAATAGTGATCCAGGTTGGGATTTGAGGGCAAGGTGACTCTCAGAACCCTTCGATAGGTTAATTGATCATGAACATTGAATAACATGACTACAAAGCACTTTTAATTACATTAGCTGTAAGATGTTTGATACTACTTGATTTTCTCTTAATAATGTGTTCATAACAGGGCCAGGCTCGTACTCAAAGGATGCATCCATTTACTAAGCAATTATACCAGCCATCAACATTTCTCCAGTCAGTAACGCCGCCAGTGTTTATGACGGAAGGGGATGAGAACGTCGGCTTGTCTGGATACTTGCCAGGAGATGACGACGATGATGATGTTGTATCGGTAAGTTGATTTTGTAGTGTATCACCTGGGGAAGGGGGGTTACTCCAGTCAGTAACGCCGCTAGTGTTCATGACAGAAGGAGATAAGATCGTTGGCTTGTCTGGGTATTTGCCGAGACAAGATGATGACGATGATGATGTTGTATCAGTAAGTTGATCTTGTAGTGTATCACCTGGGGAAGGGGGGTTACTCCAGTCAGTAACGCCGCTAGTGTTCATGACAAGGAGATAAGATCGTTGGCTTGTCTGGGTATTTGCCGAGACAAGATGATGACGATGATGATGTTGTATCAGTAAGTTGATCTTGTAGTGTATCATGCGGGGGAAGGGATAACGGGTTACCCCAGTCAGTAACGCCGCCAGTATTCATGACGGAAGGGGACGAGAACGTTGGCTTGTCTGGGTTCTTGCCGGGAAAAGATGATGACGATGATGATGTTGTATCAGTAAGTTGATCTTGTAGTGTATCACGCAGGGGGAGGGGTAACGGGTTACCCCAGTCAGTAACGCCGCCAGTATTCATGACGGAAGGGGACGAGAACGTCGGCTTGTCTGGGTTCTTGCCGGGACAAGATGATGACGATGATGATGTTGTATCAGTAAGTTGATCTTGTAGTGTATCATGCAGGGGGAGGGGTAACGGGTTACCCCAGTCAGTAACGCCGCCAGTATTCATGACGGAAGGAGACAAGAACGTTGGCTTGTCTGGGTTCTTGCCGGGACAAGATGATGACGA